>JADRCC010572547.1:0-13523 GCA_019843855.1 Hylomyscus alleni | reverse complement strand
AAATTGAGAGTTGATTATATCGATTTTCTCTTCTAATCACATATGAAATCTTGTGCAGATTTGAAAGTGGACTTTCAAATCACACTGACATGTAAAGTCCCACTCAACTGCCATCAGAATCTTGGGGCATGGGCATGGGTCTTAATGATTTTTAAAATGTTCTTTAATTAATTAAATGTGGAGACAGGTTGGAGATTCTTTGTGTTTGTAAAGGCAAAGGCAAAGATAACATTAAAACTTTCTTCTGTCTTCCATTTATCTTTAAAGCTGTTGCTTTCCTTTGGATAATGATTTTGAAGTATCAGTTAAAATTGAAAATTCATGTAATATAGAACATAGCAATTCTGTTTTGAAAGATACATTGTATGAAATGTATTAGTATACACAATGTAGTCTATATAGGACTATTTCCCCAAGATTCACAATAGGAACAGATCTAAATATGATGGAGTCTATAGCTGAGGGAGAGATAAATTGTATAGTATTCATAAGATGCTGCACAACCCTGTAGTTGAAATAGACTATATAAGTTATCTCAGGATAAATCTAAAAAATATAATGGCAGCTGAACACAGCAACCTGGAAAATACTACATACAATTTCAGTAAATCTCCAAAAGCACACTGGAATAATGTTGTATCTTGTTATCAGTACAATGCATTGTGTAGTAAAATTTAAAGCAAGTATGTGGATGATTTGTACAGCTTCAATAAAGCACTACTCCTGTGGGAAGTAGAAAGGGATAAAATTCTGAGAATTTTAGAAATGTCTTTAATGTTTTATTTCTCTAAGGCATAAATAAAGCACATATAACAAAGCATTACATTTTAAAATGTGTCTGGGGATTGCTGCTTGGATTCTAGTCTTTCTCTCCTCATCCATCCTCTTGGCAACACGTCTAGCCTGTACTCACTCCCTTTAAACCAACCTGCTGCCGATTCTTCATTGGCTGCAGAATACATATTTAAATAACATGTTTTGGAATATATATATGTACATATATATACATATATATATACACGTATATATACATATATGTTCCTGTCAGTAAAACTGCTTTGAGGATATATGCACAAGTGTCTCTACCCATATAGAACATTGATGACAGAAGAAATGAATGATCCCACAAAAGTCCAGTGGTGACTCATAACTACTGCATCACCATAAAGTTTTCCTCCATTATAGATGATGACCTCATGGTAGTTGCATTATAAAGTCTCACTCTCAATCAACTTTTAACTTCCCACAAACTCCCAAGAGCACTTGAAGAGCAGAAGGAGAGTTAGCAGAGACTGGAATCCTAGATGAGCTTCCCATGTTCCTCCTTGTCTCTTTTTCTAGGAAGTGTTAGCAGTTTCATAAACATTACCACAGACCTAGCTCTTACTGTGCTGGTCTGTTCAATTAGTTACCATGGCAACCAGGCCAAGGTAATCTATTCCAAAATGTCTAAGGGAGGATTATATTATACACGAATAAAAAGCCATACAGCAACAATTTAACGCTCAGAAAAACAAAATATAACAAAAAACTAGAAGCTAAATGTTAGCAATTATTTCTGGACTCTAATATTAGATGAGAAATAAAGCCAGAGCCTTTATGCAATGGGTCTTACTGGGTAACAGTGCTTTTCTTCTTGATATAAGTTGAGATTCTTTCTCTGAAAGTCTCCATCCCTTCAACACATGTGGAAATCAGGCATAGCTCTGCTCTAAGATAGTCCATAATGTGTAAAACAGTGGACTTTCAGGTTGTGGGTTGCCTCAAGAAATTCCATTTTACAAGGAAATTTGGAATCCAGTTTGAGAGAGAAAGGTACCCCACCATCTGTCAGGCACCAACCCACCATACATACATACATACATACATACATACATACATACATACATACATACATTCTCTATTTGCAAGAACCAGTCAAAAGTAACGTCCATGTGTGTGGTTCTTTAGGTTGGGAATGGAGTAGACTTGGAAGCCTTGATCATCCATGGGTTCAGCCACTCTGAGTTTCACTGTAGCTGCATCCTTTGAAGGCTGAAGATACAGTCACTCATTCCTTCATTCACATGTAGAACCCTCACTAATAAGCAGTTAGATATATAATTATTTGCACACTTATATACAAATCTAAATTGAAGCATTTCATGTGCTTGATGATACTCAAATCTGTACTAAGGAAAATAATCACTTCTCTAAGAGACAACAGTCTTATCACTTTACTCTGACCACTATTATTTGCTAATTTTTGTTTTACTATAATTGCTGTGTATCTTGCATCATTAATAAGAGATAAATGTCACAAATGTAAAATACATGTGAGACAGTCAGTGATACATTTGCTTAATTGTTTGGAAATGTGTTATATCTATGTGTTTACCATTACTAAGCTAGTGAAAAACATGTTTTTTTTTTTTTGGGTTATGTCATTTGCAGTATGAAAATGTGGTATATGCAAAAATGAAACCAATTTATTGCACATTCAAGTGTGTCTCTCTCCCTCTCTGTCATTGTACTTGCTCATCTATCACAATCTGTATTCAAAAGAAACCATTTCATAGAAGAGATTGGAATAATTATCTTTTCTGAAGTACCTTTTAAGGAAAGTTTTGTAATAACTTCCTAGGGAAAACTTGTAGTGATTTTCTGAGGTGGCTTTTCAGAGATAAATGATGATTATCCTATCAAGGTAAATATATGTATGGCTTTCCAGGCACGAAAGATATAACTATGTGAAATAACATGTTGTAATCATGAAAAGTTGAGTATTTACGGATAGTTGTAGAGTATTGTGAGAGACCAGACTGTTGAGTTGAAGTGATATTCTATCTTGAAAATTATATAATCATCATGCTATGGAACTATTTAATGATTTGCATTTTACTTTCTGTTTAAAAAAAAACTTCAGACAGAGTTTAATGAGTGTTGGGCCCTATTTGGCCCTGGTTTGGGCCTTGAGAGCAAACCAGAGCCTGTCTCGAGTTTTGTAAACTGTCTCAGTCGCTTCTGTACTGGAGTGACTCAGCATGAACTGCATAAGTCTGCCTTTGCCTAGCTCCTGCTGATATAGAGTAACTTTGTTGGCTCCTTCAGTCACCCCATACCCTTTGTCAACTTTCTCCTCCCTCTATGTCATTTCACCTGAGCAGAAAACTCCACCTCCTCTCTCAGCCCTTTATAAAGAAAAGATTGACACATTAAAATGAGTTCCTGCTTTGACAGACTCCCTGCTCGGGTGGTTATTCTCTGGAGGCAGGACACTCACCATCCAGGCTCAGTCTGGAGAGGCTCGGATGGACTGGGTTCTCTCCTTTTCTCCTGGTTCTGCCAGCAGAGAGCCCTGCAAATGAGTATAAAATGGTCAACTTAAATGGTGTTATCAAAAAATTCTCCACATAGAAGACTGGTAATCCAAGAGAAAGCCTGCATCCAGCCTGACTTTGAGTGTGCAGGGACCAGAGAAAGACTCTTTGGCCAAACTTCTCTCTATATGAATAACTCAAATGTATAAAACCTGTAGTTAGATAGAATGGTTTATAATAATGAGGACATAAAAGTGTGTAATCAAGTCTGTCTGCTAGGGTACTTTGCAATGTCTGGGCACTATCACATCTCTTCAAGTACAGTAACCAACATTTTTAGTTCTTTATTGTCTAATCTGTCATTTATGACTAATTTCATTTCTTCCACCAAAAATAGCAGCGCTATTTTTTTCCATGTCACTGTGGCTCTTGGGACCACCTTTAGCTTAAACAATATAGATCATCTTGCTTCAGCGGTTCTTTCTCATTTATGTAGTGTAGCTTCCACCATTAGTCATGACTCTGCTCCATCCATCATAAGTGTGGCTTCCAATGATTTGCTTCACTGCTGTTATGCTGCCAAGCTGATACTGAGTACATATGCAAGCCTTGGCTAGACAGTGAGCAAAGTTATGGATGATTATCAGCTTTTTGGTCATATTCTGTCTCCTACTCATTATTTTATTTTATTTATTTATTTATTTATTTATTTATTTATTTATTTATTTATTTTTGGTATTTCAAGACAGGGTTTCTCTATTTAGCCCTGGCTGTCCTGGAACTTACTCTGTAGACCAGGCTGGCCTCGAACTCAGAAATCCTCCTGCCTCTGCCTCCCTAGTGCTGAGATTAAAGGCGTGTGCCATCACTGCCTGGCTCCTACTCATAATTTTGTAGTATCGACATAGAATGGTATCTTTCTGGACTCTAGTAAAAATTTGACAGTACAAGCTCAGTCAAAATACATGACCTGTCTCTTTTTGCTTTTCTGTACTGACACCTATGTGAAATGGGAAGGAGATTGTGAACATAGTGAAAATGATGCCATGTGTTTAGTGCAATTCATCACTAACAAAGGATGTAAGGGAAGAGTGGGAAGGAAGACATCGGGGAAAAAAAACTCTGCTACAATTCCTCTAAGTTCTTAGTGCTACAGTCTGTGAGTGGTTCCAGGTTCCATGTGGGAACCTAGAAAAGAAGTAGATTATCCAGTGACTTTCATATATAATTAAGACCCAAGGTAATTTGTGAGATGGTGATGTCCTTCAGAGTAGCAATATGGACTTACCCTTTGTGCAAGATGAAAATCACCAAGATTAGCAAGCTAGAGTCATTTTACAAACAGACATTATGTGGTCTATACAATAAATGCCACATTTACTACCATTTAAAAAAAAATTATTTGAAACAGAGCTCTTGGGTTGGCTACAAAGTTGTGAATTCCAAAGCTCCATGGGAGTACCTGGTTAAGTCACTATGGTTAGGAAAGTAGGGGTGGCATGTAGGCCTCAGGGGAAGGACTGAAATACAGCTGCCTGGACAGAAGTCTGTTCTTTGTCTCTCTGTGCCCTTCTGGGCCAGCATTTTCGCTCCTGATGAAATCTTCTCAAAAAATTCACAATTATTAGAGGAGGATTCTGTCTGAAATTGTGGAAAGTTGGATTCTCGGGGAACCACCAAATTAACTAGAGCTATTTATGAAGGCAGCTGCTGAGAAATGTACTGTTCACTGCTGAGTCATTTATCCCCTAATCTTACTCTCTAGCAAATATTTTCCTATTAGAAAATAGAATGTGGTTCTCTTACTTCAAAATAGGCATTAAGTTGGCACACTCCTTCAATATGGCTATACGGAGTGCTGACTCAGAAAAGAAACCCAACAGGGACATGTAACAGAACCTCAAGACTGTCCCAAATTAAAACTTTACAAAATGTAGGCAACTGGGGATGTAGCTATGACACTTGCTTAGAATGCAGAAGGCACTGGAACAGGAAAGAATGAAGAAAGAAAGTGGAGGGAATATGGAGGAGGGGAGGCAGAGGGAAAGGAAATCAACAGCAGTGATCAAAAGAGTTTGATGAAAATGAATACAGAATCTAGAGAACTCATATATATGCACACACAGAACAAAAATAAAGCTTCTGACTGTTCTGTTGTCTCCCATTTGTGAAAAGAAATGATTCTTCTAACACCGCATCACAAATTTGCTATGACTGGATGAATCTCAGAAAGTCTTTGGTTACAGGATCTTTTCGCTGTAACTTATCAAAGAGCCCATCAAGCTCTAGCTCCCTGTTCAGCTTCTGAGGAACCAAAGAATTACATTTGATACAGCGGTTTCTGTCACTCAATCCTTAGGTCCATTGTGGTTTACTAGGATTATAGCTCAAATAAAATTGAAGCACCATTTTTTTTTCAAATATTTTCTAACATAGCTGAATTCTAAAACCTAAATGAAATTTCATAGAAGAACCGTTTACTAGGAGGGCAATATTAAACTAAATTCCTTTTTTTGTCCAAAGAAATAACATGGCAGAATGAAATCAGTTTCAGAAGGTGTTGAGAAAAATGTAATTCCATCTAATAAATGTGTGTGAAGAAAAGATAATTCACACAATAGAATTTTTGCCTTGGTAGTGATGTGCTTAGACTCAGATTAACGTAAATAGCACAGGGTGGATAAGACAGAACTGATTTAAATGAGGTTTTACTTCCCCTGTATTCATGGGATAAACAGCCCTAGTCACATTTTCTTTATTTTAAAATAAGTTTTTAGTAACAGGAAAGAGGCCTGTGTCTAAGAAAGCACAACCTTTTATCCATGTTTTAGCACTTAGTGTAGCAGTTCTTGACCTGTGATTTTGATCCCATTGGGGGAAAAAAAGAAAACACAGATGTTTATTATGATTTGTAACAGCAGCAACATCACAGTAAATTAACAAGAAAAAAATATTTTATGGTTGGAGATCACCAAAACATGAGAGGGAACTGTATTAAAGGGTCTCAGTATTAGGAAAGTTGAGAACCACTAAATTAGAGGAATACTTTATTCTTTAGTATGTATTTTAAATGAGCTTTTATTTTTTTATTTTATTTTATTTTATTTTATTTTATTTTATTTTTGGTTTTTTGAGACAGGGTTTCTCTGTGTAGCCCTGGCTGTCCTGGAGCTCACTCTGTAGACCATGCTGGCCTCGAACTCAGAAATCCGCCTGCCTTTGCCTCCCAAGTGCTGGGATTAAAGGCGTGCGCCACCATGCCCGGCTGAGCTTTTATTTTTAAAAGCTGTGGTGATGGTGGTTATGATGAGAGGCAGGGTCTTCTCACTAGAGTGGTCTTGAACTCTCTGCCTTAGCTTCCTGAATAATATGGTTACAGTCAGGAATCATTGTAGACAGCTTTGAGATATTTTGTTCTTAAAATGACAGCACAGAGATGTTTTTACCCCACTGCTAGTATCATACATCCCTAAATACATTTGAGAAACTAAGAAACTAACTTTCCCCCCTCACTTTCATCTAAGCTGCAAATTTACTTTCAGTTTCACAGATGTTTTAGCCACTGTTCTTTCATTCTAGAAGCCAATACAAAGAGCTACATTGACATCCACCGGGATACCCATCTGGTCAGTGGCAGTCTCTCAGTCTTTTCTTGTTATGTCTGCCCTTATATTTTTGAGGAGTACTGATAAGTTACCTACAGCATGTCTGTGTTTCTGTTACGCTGAATTTATGGGCTCACAAGAAAAGAACTAAGGCCCAGCCCCTGTTCCCCACACAGTACCAGAAGCAACTGATGTCCAGGACAACACTGAGAATAAACTTCATCATTTGTTGAAGGTGTGTCTCTTTGTTCCGGTCATTAGAAGTGAGTTACTAGGTCAGACTTCTCTTCAACGGTGTACATGTATTTGCATATGCGTATATGTGTGTGTGAGAATGTGTATATGTGTGTATGCATGTGCGTGTATGCGTGTGTGTGTGTGTGTATGTGTGTGTGTGTATGCATGTATGTGTGTATGTATGTGTGTGTGTGTGTGTGTGTGTGTGTGTATGTGTGTGTGTGTCTGGGTATGAGAGTCTGATTCTTTGGGAGGTAACGAACATATTAAAGTGATTCTTAGATGAGAAAAGAAATTCATAGGAGCCCAGTTAGCTATTCAGTCATTTAGTAACATTAGAATGGATTTGAACAATCACATCGTAATCTGGGTCGTGATTAAGTGCTCTGCTATTTCTTCAGTTGCTCTAACTGTGGCCATTGAAGAGCTTTTATGGTTGTTTCCCTTATCATTGCTTATTTCCCCAGCCCTTAATATTCAGGGCATATCTATTCTCCCTGGTATTCCACATTTCCCATGATCATGTTGGATTTCCCATGCCCCAGAGCAGGAATAGACTAATTCGTCACTGAACTCTGCTTCTGTTGGTTAAAAAATTTTATTTAGAAGCTGATATATGGGCCCTGGGTGTGTTTTCTTCTCAGATATCTTTGTTTCTGCATTGTCCTTACTCACCGAGGTTGCCAATATGAGTAATATTAGTAATACATGTGAAACCACATGTGTATTTACTCTTGTATCTGTCTGTCTATGTTATAGACTGAAAAGTACCTCGTGCTGCAACCCTTGACTACTTCAGCACTGAGAGATTGATGCTAACTTCCCCTGTCTCCCTTTTTTTCTTTTCCCAGGCTCCCTTTCACACTCATGCACAGTTACCGTCTCCATTAGGAAAACATAAATAAGTAAATAAAAGTAGCAATATACATACTTTCAGAAGCAATATACTTGCTTCTGAAATTTTCTTCATATTTCTTCTTGTATTTAAATGTATTGTACCATGTGTCTGTGAAATATTTATTACTCAGAATGTAAGATGCCTTAACAGTATAAGACATATTTATCCCTTAGATCACTCGTATCATATTCACATGTAGCTTGCTAATTCTGACTATTTTGTAATTAATATCCTCACCAGCTATGCTTTGCATGCTAGGGAAAACCATAAGGAAAGGCTGGGAATAGTGAAGACTGAGTACTGGAACTTGATAAAATGATCCCCCATGGCCTCCGGTTATACCACTCTATAGATTACTGGTGCTCAAGCACACAAGGAATTACTTGGACCTTTTAAAAAATACTAACGCCTGGGTCTCTGTTTAAGAGATGCAGATTTGATTTGCATGGGATTCTGAAGGAGCAATGGGACTTTAAAGGCTGCACAGGGGAATCTGATGTGAAGCCAAGGTTGATCCAAGTTCAAGATTTCGCCTCTCTTGGGTAAACTTGAGTCTCATTGAATCTTGGAGCTGCCTTGTTTCCTGAATGGATATAGTCCAACCTGAACAAATGAAAACACACAATATTTAACTTTGAACAATGGGAAACTTTGGTAGATGCTAGGTTAACATAACATTGTTGATGTGATGGTGGAAAAAGTCAATATCATTGTGATAAAAGGCATAATTAAAATCTTTTATATTATATTTGCATGCATGAATGCCCAGGTACATAAGCACATGACCTTGATCTCCCACCATGTAACCAGTAAGCTCCAGGAATTCTCCTGCCTCTGCATTGTCAATGCTGGGATTATAAGTACATGCAACATGCCAGGGTGTTGTACAGGGTTCTTATGGAGATATATTTCCACTTTTTGTAATCTGTAAATATTTAAGTGCTTAAATGTAATGGAAAAGAAACTATGCCAATATCTTTTCATACTTATTTATTTTCATGATTTAGGGCACATCTCTACCCTGACACTTAGACATTTTGCTTGTTTGTTTGTTTGTTTGTTTGTTTTTTGAGACAGGGTTTCTCTGTGTAGCCCTGGGTGTCCTGGAACTCACTCTGTAGACCAGGCTAGCCTCAAACTCTGAAATCCCCTGCCTCTGCCTCCCAAGTGCTGGGATTAAAGCCCTGTGCCACCACTGCCCAGCTATGCCATGCCATTTTTTTATAGATTATTTTGCAAGTCTAAGATACACCTCCACAATTCACTTTGGATTAAATGATGCACTCTAACTTTAATCAGTGGCTTGCAGCAGGAAATACAAAGTGGTTTGTGCTCACCGTTTATTCACTTTAGTAAACTCACTACAGATATGTTGTACCAATGTGGCTGCTCCTGTGGCCTGGGTCTCTCTTTCTCCCTGTTGCTGAGCCCTGTGGGCGGGGCACATTAGTCAAAAGGGAGGCAATGTATATTTATATTTTATTATAGGAAAGAGAAAATAGACTGGTCAAATAGAGAGAAAGGAAAGAGAGGAAGGAGAGGAGGAGGAGGAGGAGAGAGAGAGAGAGAGGAGATGAAGAAAGCAAGAGAGAAAGAAGGCAAGAGAAGAGAACAAAGCAGGAGAGGAAGAAGGCAAGAGAGGAAAGATGGCAAGAGCAAGAGAAGAGCGAGGAGGGGGCAAACTGCCCCTTATATTGCATGAGATGTGGCATGTCTGGGTGTGGTCAGATGACTGGGGATAGGGTCCAGCTAGAATGCTGGGAGCTTGGGGCATTGTATGCCTAATAGAGCACACATCTCCTGCAGGGGCAGCTACAAGGGGTTGTGACTGAAGCGGGAGCCAAAGACTCAGGAGTTATAGCTGAGCTCCTTCTGCCCCCTGCAAGCAGAAAACTGCTCACCGAGGCTCCAGGGTTCAAGGCCATTACTCGACTAAGCCCAAGTTGTCTGAACAGACCACTGCCCTACACTGCCCCACAAAGATATAGAACTCTCATGTCCTCAAGCGCCATGCCTCCTTGGATTCTGCCATGCTTCCTGCCATGATGATAATGTACAGAACCCCAGAAACAGTAAGCCAGCCCTTTATAATAGTTGCCTTGGTCATGATTTCTCTTCCTAGCAATAAAACCCAAACTAAGACAGATAGCTTTAATGATCTCAGCCACAGAAACTACTGCTTTATTCTGGAGTACTCTATTAATTTTCTATGGGTGTGTAGAATAGATTAAATTCTCAACTAATGGCACCTCCACACAACCTCTTTAAGCAGTTCAATCATCTCAAAGTATAATAGACTGGCTTCTGAGAGGGAGTGTCCTATGATGGCAAATCTTGATTGTAAAATGGTTGGGATTTAGAACTGCCTAGGCCAAAAATATATGGGTCTAATCTGTAGGGTTACTTTCATAGGTTTAACTGAAGTGGGAATACCCAAATGGATTGGTGCAGGCATTATTCCATGTGCTTGGGTCCTAGACAAAATGTAAAAGAGTAAGGGGAACTGAATACCAACATCCAACACTCTGTTCTCTGACTGCTGATTCAGTGTGGCCAGCCATTCATATTCCTGCTACTCTGACTTTCTACTCAGACAGACAATACTCTCAAACTGTGAGGTAAAATAAATATGTTCTTACTTGTGTGAATTTTTCTCAGATATTTTTAGCTTGGCAGTGATCACAGTAACAAAGACTTGTCTATGAAAGAACCTGTTCCAGACTTCAAGCAGATAATAAAAGGCTTGCAATAATACACTCGAGAATTCCCAAAATGTCCCCTTTACTATTTTCATAAAACTAGGCCAGATAACATATGCGGAAACTCATATGCCAACTGATACTGTAAGGAGTAGTATGTGGGACTTCAATGACTATCACTTAAACTTATCACCACCAGAAGGTTTATTTGACTCAACTCTGGAAAACAAACAATCAAACGATTACAGCAACAACAACAACAACAACAACAACAACAACAACAAAGCCAGCTTTCTCTTTAAACTTGTCCTGTAATTTGTTATCCACACTAGAATGTTTTGAGGCAAAATGAAAGCACAGGAACTTCTCAGGAAGGAACTGGTAGATAGACATGTGTGTGTATGCATACATGTGTGTGTGTTTCATAATGTATCATTATTAGCTCTTACTCATCCTTCAGTGATCTTCCTTGGGATGTGGAGCTGTTGGTATTCTGAATGTTTTCCTTTGACATCTGGATTCCTCCTATGCTTAGTCTTTAGGGGTGACAAGAGGATAGTCAACATCAATGGCAAAGGAGGAGTGTGAACCATCTTTTGATCTCAGCAGAGTCTTTCTAGCAGCAGTTTCCAATTCTACAGCTTTTGCCCAAATGAATAGGTTTGGATTTAGTTTACACCCACAATGCACCCTGGGATAAGTTTGAACTTTCTATCTTCTTGCCTTTACCTACAAAATACTGGGACTATAGAGGTGTACCATCTCATCCATTCTATGAAGTGCTGAGGATGGACCCAGGGCTTTATGTATGAGAAGTAAGCAGTTTATATCAGCTGAGCTCCATTCCAACTCAAATAAATAAATTTTAGTTTCATTGCAGTTTCTGTGATAGTTAGTCTTCATTGCCAACTTGAAAGGATATAGAATCAGCATAGAAACCATCCCTTAGATACGACTATGAAGGTATTTACTTAACAGGACAAGAAGAGCTGCCATGAATGTGAATAATGCCATCCTCCAGGCTGGGGTAATAGACTGAATAACAAGAGAAAGTTAGCTGAGATCCCACGTACACCGCTTTCCACTTCATGATTGTGGATATAATATGATAAGCTGCCTCACAGTCCCGTCCCCAGTCTTCCCTGACACCCTGAATGGTTCCTCAAATTGAGCTAAAAATAAAATGCTTCCTCCCTAAATTGCTTTGAGCAGGTGTTTTGCCATAACAATAAGAAACATAACTAATACAGGAACTGATAAATATTGAAGAAAATTCCTTAATTATTGTCTTGAATTAATTTATTTATGCATAAATAAATTATGCATTTTTTAGTATAAAGAAAACTACTTTTAGCATAAAGCCTGTGAGAGTGTGTGTGTGTGTGTGTGTGTGTGTGTGTGTGTTTAACATGTACACAGAAGTAGGACTGTGCTATTGTCTATATATAATCATTTGTACTTTTCTCACACTTTATTTAATGTATGACAAAGGCTATTTAATATAATGAACTGATGTATAACCTGTGAAAAATTCAAATGTATCGGTACAAACAATGGGAAGAGCAAATAGCTATAAAATGGGAAAGAGGTTCTAGGGTTATATTCTGCATGTAAACTTTATCATAGGAAGTATATTATTTAAGCCTCATGTGTGATAAGTAAGGGAAGCATTAGGTCTTGTAGACCTAATTATTCCTGTACAGAAGAGCATGCGAGGCTAAAAGTGAAACTATTATAATGTTGGCAATTAAAAAAATATACATGAAGTCAAATTTATGAATGTGCTTCTTACTAACCACCATCATAAAGCAACTCCTCCCATTCTCTCAAATGTTTCCTAGTTGCCTGTTCTGCCTCCTGAAAAAATCCCATGATTTTTACTGACAGGTAGTGCCCTCTATAAGGCTTTATCCAGTTGTCCGCTTTTCTTTCTGCTTTGTTTTCTTTGTCCTCCACTCTTTTCAAGGGAAAAGCATGCTCATACAGGTGATTCTCTTTTTCAGAGAGACCACTTGGAGTGGCTGCCATTTTTCTTCTTCTTTCTTCATAAGAGCCAGAGCAAGTACTGCAGATACACAACAAATGCTTGGATGGTTCTTTTATGAAAAGTGCTAGATTTCTTTCATATGAGATGTGTTTATTTAAAAGCATTGAAATTGATATTGTCAGATACCCCGCTGCTAGAGTCTGCCACTTCATTATGCCAGGGCAGCAGGGCTCTCCTATGTTCCATATCAGATTACAGCAGCAGGAGGCAGAGGGGCATAATTTGAAAAATAGAATCTAATGATTTTGTTGTTTTCAGTTGGCAGGAGGAGGGCTCCCTACAGATGCACAAGCCTCTATCAGCAAAGGTGTAGGTGATTTGTCACACACCATTATAAACCTGTGGGAATACAGGCTGGGATTTGAGGGAGATTAAATAAGACACAGGGATGAGAAAAGGTATATTATAGAGATAAAGGGAGAAAATATGTGAAGACAAAAAAGAGGCAATGGTTTGAGAAAGAAGGATATCATTTCAGAGACTAATGTGCTAATTTGATACTGTCTGTTACATTTGTTTTTCTTATCTGTATTTTCTGATTATTAAGATGAACCAATTTTATTTGTGCTTTTGTTGATACCTATTTGTGTCAATTGAAAACATATTAGTTAGACTAAAACACTATCATTAATCCTAACTTTAGTTATATTTAGATACCTGTTTACTAAAATTTGCTCTCTATCTCTGCCTTATATGATTGTTGCCAAGTAAAGGCCCACAATACATTGACCAGTACAT
>JADRCC010572544.1:0-21432 GCA_019843855.1 Hylomyscus alleni | reverse complement strand
CTTATTAACTAGATGAGTTGGGGGTTCTTTGAGGTCTAATACTTATAGTTCTTCATATATTTTAGATAGTATCTCCCATCTGATGTGTAGCTGGAAACAATTTCTTCCACATTCTGTATAATGTCTCATTACTCTCATCATTGTTTCCTGTGTTGCATATAATCATATAAGTTTCTTGTCTTAAGTTTTATATTCATAGTTAAAAAGGAAATCCTACCATATACCACAAAAGGATAAAGATTGAGGGTATTTAAGCTGTACAAAATGAGCTAGTAATGAGCTAGGACACACACTGCATGATTTTATTTCTTTGGGTTATCTCTCATAGCTAAACTTACAGGCAATGTGTCTTGGGAATGTGGAGAAAATTCCTTTGGTAAAGCTTTTATTATTAGGTGTGTCAGTGCCTCATTTAAGGTTTCTAGTGCTGTAAAGAGACACAATGACCAAGGCAACACTTATAAAGGTATCTTAGTCAGGGTTTCTATTCTTGCACAAAACATCATGACCAAGAAGCAAGTTGGGGAGGAAAGGGTTTATTCAGCTTACTTCCACATTGCTGTTGATCATCAAAAGAAGCCAGGACTGGAACTCAAGCAGGTCAGGAAGCAGGAGCTGATGCAGAGGCCATGGAGGGATGTTCCTTACTGGCTTGCTCAGCCTGCTCTCTTATAGAATCCAAGACTTCCAGCCCAGGGATGGCACCACCCACAAGGGTCCCTACCCCCTTGATCACTAATTGAGAAAATTCTCCACAGCTGGATCTCATGGAGGCCCTTCCCCAACTGAAGCTCCCTTCTCTGTGATAACTCCAGCTTGTGTCAGGTTGACACACAAAACCAGCCAGTACAAAAGGCAAACATTTAATTGGGGCTGGCTTACAGGTTCAGAGGTTCAATCCATTATCACTATCATTGGAAGCATGGCACCATGCAGGCAGACTTGGTGCTGGAGAGGCCAAGAATTCTACCTCTTGATCCATAGGCAGCCAGGAGATTCTCTTCTACAGGCAACTAGGAGGAGGGTCTCTTCTGCACTTGGTGGAGTTTTGACACTAGTAGACCTAATAGCCCACCTACACAGTGACACACTTCCTCCACAAAGGACACATCTATTCCCACAAGTCACACCTCCTAATAGTGTCAGTTCCCATGAGCCAAGCATATTCAAACCACCACCGTCAGTTCTAGAGATCTGCTGCATGCCAGTGCCTGAAGTTAACACTACAGTACTGTGGACACAGTCTTAATCAGTTTAAACTTTAAAATTTTAACAAATAAAAGCAAAAGCAAACTCCATAGGTGAACATGGAAGGACATTAGCTAGCCTGTTATCTTGATTCTGGAGAAAACAACAAGAGAAGGTGATGAGTTATCAATGTCCACCAGAGTTCTTTTTGCTTCTGATATTTGTAGATCCTTGTGACACTTGAAAACTCATGGTTGACATCTACCACTCTCATCCTAGTTTACCTGGCTACTAGGTTTCAGGCTACATCTCTTTTGAAAAGCTGTGGAATTTTTAGGAGGTGACCTTAGCTGGAGAAAGTGTGGCCTGGAGGCCAAGATCAGCTTTTCTTCTTAATGAACCATTTGCTTATAAATATTTTCCGATTTGGAATTAAAATGCTGAATCTTGCTTTTCTTCTACCTGTTAAGCACCTAAAAGATGCTTAGATTGAATAATCCATTTGGTTCACTAGAAGTAGGATAGATAAAAAAATATCCCACCTATGGATGGTAAAAAGACATAAAAACAATTGAAAAGGAAAGCAAGAAAAAAACATTAAAATAAAACTCATATTTTGACACTCATATTTTGATAAGTAGTTGAATGTCTCCCCTTCTCTGTCTCTGCACTTCCATACAGAACATAGACCAAAGTCCTGGGCTTTTCAGAACACACACTAGAGAAGCTAAAATGCTGCAGTGAGAAACCCTTGGGTGCTACAATGAGAAATAAAAACAGGTAAACTCACAGAACACTGATGGCTCTCCACTTTTTGCCACTAGTTCACAGCCTAAAGACACCTCTCTCTTCACTGGTGGAGGTGGTCCAGCATGGGCAGGTAAATTTACTGCTGCAGCCAAGGCAGCCTGCCACATATGAATTTCTCCCAGCAGACATGTTTAAGCATCATTTTGAAAGATAAAAGACAAAAGGTATTTCTAATACATTGTTGTCTTTATATGTCAAACACCCCACAGGTGTGTGTGTTTGATTGCTGTATGATTGCTTACTCTGTCTCAACATAGGCTGTTGTTTGGGGAAGTTGTGGAGCTTACATAGAGACAGGATGGCTGGGTGGTGGGCCTGAAGGATTACATGTCACCTCCACTTTCTCTGACTGGATTCTTTACTACCTGACTACAGAAGAGGTGTGACCCGTCTCTTCAAGGCTTCCCATGCTTCAAATGGCTGCTGCTTCTGTCAACATGTCACCCTTGCTGTAGCAGATGTATCTGTACCATTCAAACCAGAAACTACAACACGTTCTTCTGTTCTTCTCTTGTTTCTTCTGGCAAGCCCTTTACCACATTGCTGTGAAATCTAACTGATGCACCAGTGTCCCTTAGTATCCTGAAATGACAGGAGTCTGTTCAGAATAGTGTGCCCATGGGAACAGAAGAGTGACAGGAGGCAGCATAGGTTCAGCAATGGGTGAGATTCTCTGAAAAGTGAGTTCAATGGAAGTTTAAAGACTCAGAAGAATTGGTAGGTTGCAAGGAAGTTCAGTGTCTGGAGATTGGAAGGCCACTTCCAAACACACACCACATTGGAGTGTGCTTTTTAGAGAATGGCCTGTTGTCCTATGTTTGCACGCACACCACAGGCTTGCTGGAAGAAGTACACACTTCTTAATTATACAATTAAGCAATCAACTCAAGTATTTAAAACATCATGATGTCAATCTTATAACTCCTGAACTACTGCTTAGTTTAGTACACTTAGAACATGCTTCTCAATGATCTCCAAGGGTTGGGGGTGGGGGAAACTAATTTAATTCTCAGGTGAAGAGAATGCTTTGGACAGAAGTTAATGCATTTAAAATGTGAATAGAAGCTAGATATTGTGGTCAGTTGTGGATTCAGTTTATTATCTATTATAATATATTTGACTGTTTATGAGGCTTTTAAAAATGATTAACAGCAAAGTAAGAAAATCCTTTATCGTAACTTATTCCTAGACATCACCAAAATTACCTCCACTTCTCTCTTTTAAATCTGTATCAATTTTAAAGACATAAAGAACAATTCTTATGTGAATATGTGACCTTTTCAAGATTATAAATGTCAAAATATGGCCTTTTTAATTCTCCAGCTTTCTGACAGGAAAATGTACAGTTTATGAATTGTTAACTTTTTGCTTTTGTGTTCTATTTCTTTGCCCTGCATCTGACACACATGTCTAACAATGCTGGTGGAGCTGAAATGAATTCTTTGCCAGAGAGCTTTGTCAGAGAGCTGCCTTTGCCTTTGTCACCACATGTTACCATGAGGTGTCCATTAGCAAGCCTTGTGGTGAGTGCACACATTATAAGAAGGTAAATCTCAGGATGTGGGGTTATAGCTTTGACACCTCAGGAGAGATAGATGCCATTGGCCAGGCTTAATTCTGAAGCTGACACTGAAGAGGATTCCAGGGAAGAAGGAGGTAGAGAGGTGAGATGGAACAAGGGAGGGTGGGAGTGGAAGACCTGAGGGGCTCACATCAAAGTTGGTGTCACTGGAGCAGCTCTTCTCTCTCCCTTTTTACTGAAGTGTTCTCATGCACTTTCTTGAGATCATTGGTGAGGGCTGCTTTGAGGGCCAGTGGTTCCTGGAAGCTCAGAGTTTTGTAGCCAGGAAAAAGAACACACACACACACACACACACACACACACACACACACACACACACACACACACGTGCGCACTCACAGGTGCAAAAAGAATGGGTGAGGCAGAGACAATGGTGTGTATAAGTATCATTAGCCTCTAAGAGGACCAAGACTGGCAAGTTGTCCTAAGGGTTGAGGTGAGAACAATTCAGGAGCCAATGATGTGGCTCAGCAGGTAAAGGCATTTGCTGGCCAGCCTTTGAGCTGAGTTTAAACCCTGGACCTGGTAGAAAGGGAGAACCTAAACCACATAAGCTGTCCTCTGACTTCCACATATATCTGTGTGTCTCTGTGGGTGTTTATATACAGATGGATGTGTTGTATGTACACACATATACATACAACACATGAATAAATGTTTTAAAAAAGAATAATAAAAACAATTAAGATAGAGTTAAAAAATAGACCTGGTAGTTAGTTGTTGTCTTTTGTTTGTTTGCTTTGCTTTTTAGACTTCTTTTCAGAGAAAAGGGAAATTTAATAGATACTGGGGCACTGCTACAGGAAAGAAAATAATAACTTAAAAATGAAAAGAGTATTGCTGATAACTGGTTGGTGAAAATAGGTTCTTTACAGTATAAAATACTTAATGATGGAACAATAAAAGAAGGAGAGAGAACAGGGTGGGATATTCTAATTTGACTCATTGTAGAAAATGAAATGTCAATATGTTTGCATGTGATGTTGCTTCTGTTGAACTACTGGGTTTAGCAAGTGTACATAGGCAGTTATTTCCACCCAGGCATATGGAATTGTGAGGACAGCTCTAGTGACCATAGTAACCAAAGACTAGTCAGGACTGCTAACCACACATGGTAAGAGGCCAGCAGAGGACCGGCTGTGAACTTGTATTGGGGTCACACCTGAGAGCTGAGCAGAAAATGAGCTCATGATGTATTCACAGTGACTATTGGCCAGATGAGCTGAGAAGATAACCAAGTCACATCGAGAAACATCGAGAAACAAGCTCTAGATGGTCCTGTCTGTGAAAGAGAAATGTTAAAAAACGTAATGACATTAGCAACAAGTTGCCATCTAAAAGCAGATGATGAATTAAAGTAAATCTCATGATAGTTTTGGAGTCTATCTTGTTATATAATTACTTATAGAAATACTGCAGTTGAGCTTAGATGCAATGCTTGATTATATACCATGAAGTGCAAAGAATGTACCCTTATCCTTGGTGAAATGTCCAGTGTTATTTTGAACATAGGAAAAGTAAAATGATAACTATATTAATTTTATTAGAAATTCATATTTGAAAAAGAGAAAGACTAAGATATATTGACCACAAGCCTTGTGACATTAAACTTGAATTGCAAACATTGGTGAGAATTGATAACTTCTGTTTCCTGTTTTAAAAGACAGATGATTTCAAGGTATAGCCACTGAAAAGCATGAGTGACAAACAGGCACACAGAAACCCTTCCTGTCTCTTAACACACCTGCTAAGACAAGCCAGAGGTCCTTTGGGAAAATGGCTGGTTCCATATCAAGTGCAGGGAAGACTGACTGAGAGCTTGTTATCTTTCTGTCTCTCAGAAAACAAGGACGCTAACACAAGTGTTATACAATTCAAAGTGGTCAGTTCTGAAAGTACATACACAAACAATTAAGCAGACTCAATTGTACTTATATGTTTCTCTGTCTGTCTTTGTCTCTCTTTATCTCTCTGAAAGTAGAGGGACATTGGAGAGGTAAGAGGGAAAGTTTATGGAAAGGACTGGAGGGAGAAAAGGGAAGAGAGAAGAATATGTAATCATATTTTAATTAATATATATTGAAAAAACTAAGAAGCTGGAATACAAAATCCCAAAAGATGTTTAACAAACTAGTTACAGTCATAGAGAAAAAATCTGAAGAATGACATTTTCCCTTTAGTGTGACCCTAGGACTTGAAAGAACCTTCTCTCTCTAATTTGTATTTAAAATCTCAATGTGGAATAGAGCTACAATTAAACAAATGTCATGAGAACATTTATTAAAGCAGTGGTTCTCAATCTATGGATCAAGACCTCTCTAGGGGTCAAATATCAATCAGATATCTGGAATATCAAACATTTACATTACAATTCATAATGGTGTCAAAATTATAGTTATAAAATAGCAACAACATAATCTTTGTGGTGGCTTTGGGTCACTACAACATGAATTTTGCTAAAGGACTGTTAGGAAGACTCAGAACCACTGCATTATAAATTATAATGTGACCCAAGTATACAATGGGATCGGTAGAAATGTTAGGAAGCACCATGACTTTACTGATTGCTCCCTCAGCTCCACAGCTCCTGTGTCTGCAATAGTGGGGGATTTCTCCCTGGGTTTTTTATCTTATAAAGAAAATCTCCTTTTAAGAATAATCCATTCATGAGAATATTCTAGCTGTAATGATTTTAAAAGTCTTGTATGCAAAAGTGACATATGAAACATGTTAGGTATTTGGAGTATGGGGTAATTTAAATTTATTTAAATGATGAAATGTTTATGTTTCATCTACCAATGTTAATAATATGTAAGTTTATAAAAAGAAAAACTGGGTCATCTCAAAATGAAAGTAAGAGTTGACATAAAAGAATGTAATCCATCTCTTAGTTTAGTCAGGATGGATTACAATTGTTCACAGAAGAGTGAATATTGATAAATGGTTGCTAATTTTATTAAAGGACAAGGACTTGGGAAGTAGGGAGAAGAGAGGAACAGAGAGAGAGACAGAAAGATACAGAGACAGCAAGACACAGACAGAAAGAACACTCAAGAATATACTGAAGATTGGTAGGACATCAACTCATTACTTCAAATACCAGTGATTAAGAGAATGAATTAAGCAGTTTGTCTCACTTTCTTTTAATCATGCTATTTCAGGTACCTGTCGAGGCCCTGTGTATAAAGGAACACAGAACCAGCTAATAACACAGAGAGCAGCAGAGTTATACAGTTTTCAGACATTGATGATTAATGACAACTAGCAGATGCTGAAGTGTTTGGGTAAAAGATTGATGGAAGAGAGTTACAATGGAAGGGACTGGGCAGGACCCACGAATTATCTTCACTAAGAAATGAAAAAAGAGAGAGGAAGAACTATTCTAGGTTCAAAGAAACATTAAAACAAGTCAAAGATCAATAAATATAATGACCAGGTTTGCTCTGATGATTATTTGAACAAACAAAAATACGACAATGGTAGTGAGAATTTAAACACAGACTGAAATTTGATTGCAATAGAGATGTACTAATCTTAGCTGTGATAATGGTACTGAGGTACTGTGATAATGTGTACATGCTGAAATATTTAAGAGTGAAATGACATGATGTCTTAGATTTGCTTTAAAATAGTGAAGATAAAATGAAAAGGGTCAAGTCAAAGGACAAGCTCACTTAAATCCAGATAGCTCTTGCAAAAAGTCTGAAGACCAAGGGCCATTTGCTCTTTAGGAGTTTAGGAGGGTTTTTAGGTTTTGTTTTGTATTTTTTCACACAGGCTCTCACTTTTCCACTTTCTTTCTTTCTTTCTTTCTTTCTTTCTTTCTTTCTTTCTTTCTTTCTTTCTTTCTTTCTTTCTTTCTTTCTTTCTTTCTTTCTTTGTTTTTTTTGAGACAGGGTTTCTCTTTGTAGCCTTGGCTGTCCTGGAACTCACTCTGTAGACCAGGCTGGCCTCAAACTCAGAAATCCACCTGCCTCTGCCTCCTAAGTGCTGGGACTAAAGGCATGTGCTACCACCGCCCAGCCCAGTTTCTTTTTAAAAAGACTGTTCTCTGGAAATTCCTGTATCTGGGCACATTTTTCTACCAGCACATGGCTGCATTTATTATACCCTCTCACATATAGACTTCTTGACATTTCTGTTTAACCTAAGGCTCTGGCACAAAAAATGGCTAGAGAGTCTATTAATCCTTATGAAATAATATACTGCACTTAGTGATAGGAGAAGAACATCAAGGAGCTGTAAGTACTCCTAGGACTTCTAAAGAAATGACTTAGCTTTGCTGTTTCAAGTAAAACAATGTTTTCTGTTTGGGGCTCTTTTATCTAGTGCCTCCAAGCTTTTTCTTTCCTCAAAGCTCAGGCTCCTTTTATGACTCCAAGTTCCTACTATGCTGCAGTCAATGTGTCTTGACCAATTCTGTTGGTGAAGGCAGTATATCCACAGACTGTTGGGACAATAGAAATCTTGAAGTCGTTTAGGTATAGAAACTATGAAAGTCTTTGTCTTTTATTTATTTGTTCACTTGGTACCCTCTCAAGCTTTTATATTGAATGCTTTTATATTAAAATGTAAAGTGTAATTACAAAAGACTAGAGCAGGACCAAAAGAATAAATGGATCCATTAAGCCTGGGAGGCCAACACTCTCAGTAATATTAGCATTATGATTCAAACTTATATCATATAGTAAATATAATATATGGACATAAGGTAGTAACTCCCTCCACAGAGTCAATGATAAGATCTCCTCTCCTGTGAAAACTGGGCTAAGGGGTCTCTGCTGCATCTGACTAGACCATGGATGGAGGAAAGCATAGGGACTGGGAGAATTCAGGGACCTTTTAATAAGAGAGGTATTTTGAAGTTCCTATCCAGGGGAGCTAGGTGATCCAGAGACCACTCAACACAGATTGGGAATTCCAACCACTAGCCTTGTCTCTCTACCCTTTCAGTCATTGCCAGACCTGCCAGCCAGCCAGATTGCTCTCTTTTGCAACTAAGTCATCAGAGCTACAGAGGAACAAATAATAATATTTATTAACTCTGCATGGAGCTCAGAACCTCTGCCTTAACCAGGTTCCAGTATGAAGCCTTCTCTTCTGATCATTTTTTAAAATTAGGATCTGCAAATTATGTAGCCAGAGTGACCAAGGATTAAAATATATGCTCTGGTAATACAGAATAAATCAGCCCTTTTTTAATAATCACATGAATGTGTCTGTGTTTACACTGTGCACTCTTCTTATAACTAACTCGCTTCTTCCACTTAGTAATATCCAGATTATCCTCTATCACATCTCTTGGGAGTTTCTTGTTCTCACTACAGAGTACTGATTTTCAGATTTTATTGTGTTCTGATAACATTTGGAAGGTTTCTAAAACAGATTTCTAGTCTTCACTCTCACAGCTTTTATTTCATGGATTTGGAGCAAAATCCCAGAATTTCATAACTGTTCATGTGTGGCATTGCCACCACTGGTCAGGGGACACATTCCAAGAGCCACTGCTGTGGAGTGGATGCAGCGTGCCTCTGAAAGGTCTTATGTTTATGAAATGGAGTCCCACTCTGCACCTACATTCATCTGGAACCATTGATCCTTGAGTCTCAGCTTCTGGCTACTCAAAGTGTCATTTATTTACCCTTGATCATGTCAATTTGCTGAAACAATATGTATTAATATCTGTGTTAAAAATCAATATGCCTGGCACTGAGAACAGGATAATTATGGCTCCCACCACAAGGACTACATGGTGTGTCTAGGGAGACAGGGAAGGCAGATGCCTGCAGTGTCATGACAAGTTCCATGACAGGGGTAAATGAATGAAGCTCTGGGAGAAAGAAGTTGGAATGATCAACATGGCAGGAAGAGGCCCCAATTGAGGTAATTACCAAATTTGTAGGAATAGTAGTAGCTTTGGGGAGCAGGTAATGCTACTCAGAGAAAAAGCTTCATGGGACCTGAACTGTGTGATTAACAGGCTACTGCAAGGATTCTGCACTGCAAGAGGAAATACCGAAGCTGCAGAAACCAGAGTAAGATTGATGCATGTCTTGACTTGTGCTCATATGCCCATTGCTTCAGTCCTGGTTTATAACACACTCTCAGTACTTCATTAGCTCTACACAATACCATACCTCCAGTTTTTGTAAGAGAAAATATCAAGTATACAGAGCTACAGAATTTGGCAAGGGTCACTCACATAATAACTTCAAACCGAGGTCTGATCCAAAACCATCTTTTCCAGTCTCTACCCTTCCTTGCTGTGTCAAATTGAGCATGAGAGGTGTGGTACTGTGGGGAGTGAATGAAGTCCTGAGTGGATGCATATTGTCGATACAAGCATGGCCATGAGAAGGACACAAATGCTTCAGGCCCATGGGAATGGCAAGCTCTTCCCTGAGTCAGGCTCAGAATAATGGCAACACCGCCTTTCCCTGGTCTGAGTACAGATGTTGATGGTGTGTTACTGAGTCCCAAGGAAGCCTGAGAATGCTATGCTACACAGACACCCCTCCCGCCCCCTCAGCCCAACTCTGTGTTCAGCTGTGTACAGTAAAGTGCTGAGTTTTCAGGCTGCCGGTGCATCTCCATCATAACACATGTCATTCCCAATGCCAGTGTTTCTGTCTGACTCCAGTCAGGTCAACAGCAAAGCCATGCAGGTTGTGACATGGGCTAGATCCACATGATGGCACCTAAACAGAGTGTATGGGGTTTGTTCACTGAAGAATATTTCTATGCCGCCTTCACAGAGTCAATGGTCTAGTAGGCAAGACAGGCATAGACATAAATGGTGAAACACTTTAGAAAGCTCATGTGCAAGGACCATCTCATCTCTCAACGAGACAATAGAAACACATAGGAAGGGCTGGGAAAGGAAGCTATTCAGTCCTGCTGCCCATGTAGGAGGTTAGCAAACAAATGGAGGGATCTGCTAGTGCATTGTAACTCAGGAGCTGGATATCATTCCGCCTGCTTAAAGCAGTGGGCAATTGAGGAGGGACTGCCTGAGACAAAACTGGAAAGGGACTGTTATGGCCACTGGAGGATATCATATTACATGGGAGATTGCCATAACTTTAGGATAATGAAGGCTGGTGTTCTGACTAATTTTTATGTGAACTTAACACAAGCTAGAGTCATCTGAGATGAGGGAACTTCAATTGAGAAAATGCCTTTGTAAGATTGGGCTGTAGGAAACTGAGGTTGTAGGATATTTTCTTAATTAGTGATTGGGGAGAAGGCTTTACCTATTTTGTGGAGGCAACCCTGTGGTCTTGAGTTCTATAAGAAAGCAGGCTGATGGGAGCAGATGCAGAGACCCACACTCAAACATTAGGTGTAACTTAGGGAATCCCATAAAAATGGGAAGGAGAGATTAGGAGAACCAGAGGGGTCAAGGACACCATAAGAACAAGGTCCACTGAATCAACTAAGAAGGGATCGTAGACTAGTGAAGAGACTGAAGCAGCAATCATGGAGCCTGCATGGGTCTGCCCTAGGTCCTATGCACATGTTATGGTTGTTTAGCTTGGATTTTTTGTAGTACTCCTAGCACTGAGACTGGGGGGACAGTATCTCTGATTCTGTTCCCTGTTCTTGGGACTCTTTTATTCATTTGGATTTTCTCAACAACCTTTGATATAAGAGTTTGTACCTAGTCTTAATTGCATTTTGCTATTTTGTGTTCTGTAGATATTCCTGAGAGACCTACTCTTTTTTGAAGAAAAACAGAGGAGCAGTGTATCTGGGGGACAAAGGAGGTGGTGGGGGAACTGGAAGGAGTGGAAGGAGGGGAAACTGCAGTCCATATGTATTGTATGAGAGAAAGATAAATGGAAGGAAGGAAGGAAGAAAGGAAGGAAGGAAGGAAGGAAGGAAGGAAGGAAGGAAGGAAGGAAGGAAGGAAGGAAAAAAGGAAAGAAGAAAGGAAGGGAAAAAGAGAGAAAACAGACTGAGCAAGCCACAGAAGTAGAATTTTTCATAGCTTCTGATTCAGCTCCTGCTTCCAGACTCCGGTCCTGATTTCCATCCGTGATGAACGAATGTGTAAGCCAAATCAATCCTTTCCTCTCCAACTTTCTTTTAGCCATGGTGTTTCATCACAGCAGTAGTAACCCAACTAAGACAACTGGGAAAGTTAAACAAGGAACTCACAGAATCAAATCTGCCTCTTTTTCCCTTTTTACATTTATTGTATGTGGTACTGTGTTGCATAAGGATATTTCATACAATTATACAATGTACACTGGACATATTCTACCCTATATCTCTCTATCATACACAGTCTTTTTTTATTGATTATTTTATTTATTCTTTAAAAAGTGTTAAGAAAGCTAGGAAGAAAACTCTGTCAGAAAAGAACTTGACACATGAGGAGGAATCTGAATTCAATTTTTAGTCCACTGGTAAAAAAAAAATTAGGTGTGGTGATATGCACCTAAAATCTCAGAAGATTTCTGAGACTTGCTGGGAAGCCAGCCTAACTGAATCAGTGAGCTCTAAGTTCAGCTAGAAACTCTGTCTGAAAGGTAAATTAGAGAGTAATTGATGAAGATAACCAGCATAGAGCTCTGGCCTCCACACATGTATGTACATGCATCTGTACCACCATTTACACACACACACCACACACAGAGAGAGATTTAAGAAGATAAAGTTAAGGAATGGTTTAGAAATGACAAGCAGGCCAGCTAAGAATTACCATTATGATGGAAAATCTTAATTAAATATTTAGAATCAATAGGTGAATTTCCCACAAGCTCCTGTCAAGAATAGCAAAAGTGATTTATAGATTCTGAGTTAAGCACTTGTAAGCAAACTATAATATTAATTCATCTCTGCCTGTTATATTTGTTTTCCACAAAACAAAGACAATCATGACAAATATCATTCCTGCATGATTTTTCATTTTAAACCACAGTGTCACCAGGAAGAAAAAGAATGTAATAGACCAAATACAAATACAAAAAGATATTTCAAACTTATAGGCTTGAAATAAATAGGATTGGTTATGAAAACAAATTGCTTCAGCTTGATTGATCCTCTATGAGAATTCAGATACTTCCAGAGGACTGTGTGTAATAATGATTAGTTGATAACTGAGCTGATCCTTCTCTGATGATGGCCCAGTACTGGCCTACAGAACTGATTACAGCAGCTGAGCTCTCAAGAGTGAGGCTTAAAAGGCTTAGCCACATTGATGTGAACTCTAACTATGCTACTGACAAGGGTGGAGGCAGCTGCTATGTAAGTCTCCAACATAAACTTGATGTTGGTTTCTATCTCATTTAGACCACACAGGCATATGGACTGATTATCCCTTATCTGAAATGTTTGTGGGTAGAATGTTTTAGATTTCAAAATCACTTGTGTGATTTTGGAGTGTATGTGCATGTACTCATGCCTATCAGTGCTCGTGCATGTGTGAGCACACACACACACACACACACACACACACACACACACTCCCACACAAACACACACATCTACCTTTTGGTGGATGGGGACTAAATCTAGGCACACACTTCATTCCAGTTTCATGTATACAGACATATGGTCTGAAGATATTTTATGCACTACAAGCATCTGTATTGCCATACAGACAATAACAGAATGTCAGGTATGGAGGTTCCCCTTGGTGTCTTGTTAGTCTCTAAAAGTGCTGGGTTTTGAACATTCTGGACTTTAGATTTCTAGATCAGAGCTGGTTAGTGTCTGCCAACTCTGAAGCAGGCACCATAACAATATTAAATCCTCAGTGATCTATGCAAAATTACATAATAAGTAATAGCAGGCATTTAGACCCTACATAAATAGTACTAAGAAGCACATGTTCTCAGATGTAACTTAATATGTCCCTTATGTTGGCAAATAATAGACAGTCAATATTCAATAAATGTTAGCTTTACAGTTGAGAACAAATGAAAATGATGCTACTTTTTATATACAAAAAGGAGATTGTAAAATCCAAAGCTGTCAGTATCAAAAGACAGAAAAGTCATGCAGTATTTAGAGTTAATGTTCAGAATTGGAACACTGAGGCTAAATGGAAAGAAAAATGAAATGAGAAGATGTACGTCCATAGGAATGACAAGAGAGGAAGGTGGACAGGAAGGCTGGTGTGCAGAAGAGCTAGCAGCAAAGTTGGCACGAAGGGAACATTTCTGGTTGTGTCATGTGATGCATAACTTGTCCCCTTTTTTCATTCCCCCTCCTCTCTCTCACTCAGGTCCTTCACTCTCTCTACCTCCTGTGATTATTTTGTTCCCCCTTCTAGGTAGGATCAAAGCATCCGTACTTTGATCTTCCTCCTTGTTAAGCTTCATATGGTCTGTGAGTTGTATCATGGGTATTCTAAACTTTTGGTGTAATATCCACTTAGTGAGTACATAACATGTGTGTCCTTTTGGGTCTGGATTATTTCACTCAGGATGATATTTTCAAGTTCCATTCATTTGCCTGTAAAACTCATGAAGTCATTGTATTTAATAGCTGAGAAGTACTCCATTGTGTAAATATACCACATTTTCTGTATCCATCCTTCCATTGATGGGCAGCTGGGTTGTTTCCAGCTTATTACAAATAAGGCTGCTATGAACATAGTGGAGCATGTGTTCTTATTAAATGTTGGAAGACCTTTTGGGTATATACCCTGTAGTGGTATAGCTGGGTCTTCGGGTAGAACTATTTCCAATTTTCTGAGGAACCCTAAGATTGTTTTCCACAGTGTTTGTACCAGCTTGCAATCCCATCAGCAATGGAGGAGTGTTTGTCTTTCTCCATATCCTCATCAGCATCTTCTGTCACCTGAATTTTTTGTCTTAGCCATTCTGATTGGTGTAAGGTAGAATCTCAGGATCATTTTGATTTACATTTTCCTCTTAATGAATGATGCTGAACATTTCTTTAGGTGCTTCTCAGCCATTTGAGATTCCTCAGTTGAGATTTTTTTGTTCAGCTCTGTACTCTAGTTTTTAATAAGGTTATTTGGTTCTCTGGAGTCGAACTTCTTGAGTTCTTTGTATATTTTGGACATTAGCCCTCTATAAGATGTAGGGTTGGTAAAGATCTTTTCCCAATCTGTAGGTTGCCATTTTGTCCTATTGACAGTGTCGTTTGCCTTACAGAAGCTTTTCAATTTTATGAGGTCCAATTTGTCAATTGTTGCCTTTAAATTAGTTTCTTCTGTTTCTATTTTGTGGAATAGTTTGAGGGTATTGATATTAGGTCTTCTTTGAAGATCTGATAGAATTCTGCATTAAAACCATCGAGTCCTGGACAGTTTTTGGTTGGGAAACTTTTAATGACTCCTTCTATTTCCTTAGGGGTTATAGGACTGTTTAGATGGCTTATCTGATCCTGATTTAACTTTGATACCTTGTGTCTGTTTAGAAGCTATCCATTTCTCCTAGGTTTTCCAGTTTTGTTGAGTATAGGCTTTTGGAATAGGATCTGATGATTGCTTTTATTTCCTCAGTGTCTGTTATTATATCTCTCTTCTAATTTCTGGTTTGTTAATTTGGATACTGTCTCTGTGCCCTCTGGTTATTCTAGCTAAGGGTTTATCTATCTTGTTGATTTTCTCAAAGAACCAGCTCCTACTTTTCTTGATTCTTTGTATAGTTTTCTGTTTCTGCTTGGTTGATTTCAGGCTTGATTATTTTCTGCTTTGTACTCCTCTTGGCTGCATTTGATTCTTTTTATTCTAGAGCTTTCAGATGTGCTGATAAGCTGCTAGTGTGGGATCTCTCCAATTTCTTTTTTAAAGCACCAAGAGCTATGTGTTTTCCTCTTAGGACTGCTTTTATTGTGTCCCATAAGTTTGGGTATGCTGTACCTTCATTTTCGCTAAATTCTAGAAAGTCTTTCATTGATTTCTTTAGTTTTTCTCTCACCAAGTTATCATTGAGTAGAGAGTTGTTCATCTTCTATAAGTATGCGGGCTTTCTGTTGTTTTTGTTTTTATTGAAGACTAGCTTTAGGGCATGATGATCTGATAGAATACATTGTATTAATTCAAACTTCTTATATCTGTTGAGGTTTGTTTTGTGTCTGATTATATGGACAATTTTGGAGAATGTACCATGAGGTGCTGAGAAGCAGGTATATTCTTTTGTTTTAGGGTGAATTGTTTTATATATAGATATAGATATAGATATAGATATAGATATAGATATAGAGATAGAGATAGAGATAGAGATAGAGATAGAGATAGAGATATATAGATATAGATAGATATAGATATAGATATAGATAGATAGATATAGATAGATATAGATAAAGATATAGATATAGATACATATATATCTGTTAAATCCATTTGGTTCATAACTTCGGTTAGTTTTGCTATGTCTCTATTTAGTTTCTGTTTTCATGATCTGTCCACAGGAGGAATGGGGTGTTGAAATCTCCTACTATCATTATGTGGGGTTCAATGTGTACTTTGAGCTTTAGTAACATTTATTTTACAAATGTGGGTACCCTTGCATTGGAGGCATAGATGTTCAGAATTTAGAGATCATCTTGGTGGATTTTTCCTTTGATGAGTAAGAAATGTCCTTTCCCATCTTTTTTGATAACTTTTGGTTAAAAGTCTATTTTATTCGATATTAGAATAGCTACTTCAGCTTGTTTCTTTTGACCATTTGCTTGGAAAAGTTTTTTCTACCTCTTTAATCTGAGGTAATCTGTCTTTGTCTCTGGGGTGTGTTTCCTCTATGCAGCAAAATGATGGGTCCTATTTGCATATCCAGTCTGTTAGCCTGTGTCCTTTTTTGGGGGAATTGAGTCCATTGATGTTGAGAGACATTAAAGATCAATAATTGTGGCTTCCAGTTATTTTTGTTGTTAAAGGTGGTATTATATTTCTGTGGTTCTCTTTTTTTGGTTTTGTATGTGTGTGTGTGTGTGTGTGTGTGTGTGTGTGTGTGTGTGTGTGTGTGTGTGAAAATTAATTTCTTGGTTTTTCTTGGGGGTAGTCTTCTTTCTTGTATTGGAATTTTGCTTCTATTATCCTCTGTAGAGATGGTTTAGTGGAAAGATATTGTTTAAATTTGGTTTTGTTGTGGAATATTTTGGTTTTTCCATGTATGGTGATTGAAATTTTTGCTGGGTATAGTTGCCTGGGCTGGCATTTTTGCTATCTTAGGATCTCTATGACATCTGCCCAAGATTTTCTAGCTTTTATAGTCTCTGTTGAGAAGTTTGGTGTAATTCTGGTAGGTCTGCCTTTATATGTTACTTGACCCTTTTCCCTTACCACTTTTAAAATTCTTTCTTTGTTCTGTGCATTTAGTGTTTGCTTATTAGGTGACAGGAGGAATTTCTTTTCTGGTCCAGTCTATTTTGCATTCTGTAGGCTTCTTGTACATGTTTAGATCCTGGATGGTTTTGCTCAATTCCTTCACCTGTTTGGCTGGGTTTTCCTTGACTTCTTTAAGTGATTTATGCATTTCCTCTTCAAGGGCTTCTACCTGTTTACTTTTATTCTCCTGTATTTCTGTAAAGGATTTATTTATGTCCTTCTTAAGGTGTTCTATCTTCTTTATGAAATGGTATTTTAGATGAGAATCTTGCTTTTTAGGTGTGTTAGTGTATCCAGGGCTTGCTGTGGTGGGAAAAGTGGGTTCTGATGTTGCCAAATGGCATTGATTTATGTTGCTTATGTTCTTGCCCTTGGCTCTCAACATTTTGTTATCTCTGTTAACTGGTCTTGCTGTCTCTGACTGGAGCCTGTCCCTCCCATGAGCCTGTTTATGTTGGGTCTCCATGAGTTAGACTCTCTCTTGATGTGGGGATGGGGTCTGTAGAGCCTGATTGTGACAGATATTTTGTGAGTCAAGCTGACTTTGGGTATGGGTGGGCAGGGGGTGCTATAGCACAAGATTTGCTCCAGGGCAGAGTTGTGGACCAAAAAGAACATGTGTCTCTGGCAGATTGGGAGTGGTGAGTCCTATGGGCCCCAGTGGGAGAGTAACAGTGGGGGCACTCCTTTGTTAGACTGGCAGTGTCAGAACTCCTGGGGGATTAAGGTGTTTCTGGATGTGGGCAAGGTGGGACGAGGGCTGGAGCACAAGATCAGCTCCTGGATACAATTGCACACCAGAAGGAAGGTGTGTCTCTGGCAAGGTGGGATATCCTGTGTCCTCTGGGCCTCAGAGAAATCCCAGTTAAGCCAAGTATTGAGATGGGAGGTGGGATGGGGAGGCAGGGGCAGGGAGAGACTCAACTATTAACCTGGTGGTGTCAGAACCCCTGGAGGGTCAAGTTGTCTCTGTGTGTGAGCGGGGTGGGGGTGGGTGCTTGGGGCTTGCAAACCAGAAGCAGTTGTTGGCTTAATCCACCTTCAAAGTCATTGCCAGCTGTTGAGGTCTCACTAATTCCTACATTCTCCAGCATCTACATCTCTTCTTATGCTCCATCTTAAATAAATCTGTTAGGCAATCTCATGGCATTCTTTCTTTCTCTAGGCAGAATGTTTTCGTTATAATCTTTGTTATGGCACCAAGAGATTTTTCTCATTCCTCTTGTTGCCCTCTAAACAAGGAGTACAAACTCATCAAATAGGTGTTTACTGAATGAAAGAATTGTGTTTAGTAGTTGCTTCAAGTAGTTAGGAAAAGGAGGAATCATAGTGGTCACTTGCTTGCCACCTTTCCACTCTGCCCACCCTTTTCAACATCACTGGAAGATGATTTGAGTTAGCTGAGATTGGCTTCTAAACATTTAAGAGACACTTACTGAATGTTTCCTGGGTACTGATACACAGAGCTCATCCAAGGATGCAAGATCCAGTACAGAACATATTTTTCAGTGACATAGGAATCTACTGAATTTGCTCCATGCCACAGCAGGGATTGAATGGGTATGCTTCTGCACTCATCTATTTTGCAAGACAGATGTTCCTAAGTGATGAGCAGTGCATTTCAATGTTCACTTTCAAATATATCTTTGAGAAATGTGCCTTCCCATCAGTAGTTAAATTGAAAACCCAAATTTCTCACTTGAGGAAGCTGTGTATTAGATGTGTGAAAAACCATTACTGGCAGCTTATGGTGTAAATAACTGCAAATAATTTTTAAGAAGGGCCTGAAGCTCTCTGATTCCCCCTAAACCAGACCATCTGAATGAAAGTCATGTGACCACAGATGACATAAAGTTTTCATTTTGTGCTTTGCAACACTGAAGAATAAGCATGGCCATCTGAACAACAGCGCCTGCCTTTTCACAAGACTCTTCAGAAGGAACACAACCATCAAATGCTTTGCCGTAGGGTTTTTCTTTCTGTTCTTGATATCCACGAGTCCTTGCATCATCTGTCTTTGCATCCAGGGTCAAAGCAGCTCCTGTTAGGGTCAATTCTCATCATTCCCTTGATGAAGCTCCTCTATTTCACCTTAACATAAGGGGCAGAGGTGGGAGCAGGGGAACTAGACCACAATAAATAAAGGAGAATACAAAGGAAATGGGCCTCAGCCCTGAAAGGCCCCTCTCTACCTCCTACCACGCCCAGAATGAAGGCCTAGGATAAAGCCAACATTTGCATCTTGTTTTTCCTCTTTGTTAATGTATTTAACTGTGCAAGACAGTGGGTTTCACCACAGCATCTTCATCCACGCACAAGTGATACTCATACCCTTATGCTTTAAAGTTACACTCATCTGAGAAAAAAACAGGCAATGTTTGTCTTTTTCAGTAGAACTCATTTTACATAGCAATACTCAGTTTCATTCACTTTCCTGAATATGAGTTTTCTTCTTAATTCCTGAATAAGGTGCCATTGTGTAAGAAAATATGTGTATACCACATTTTCTTTATCCATCATTGCTGGGCACCTAGGCTGCCCATGACTTGCCAGTTGTAAACAGCACAGTGGTGATCACAGTGTGTAGATATCATTATCTTCATACAGTAATGATGGCAAAATTTGAGGATAGGTTTTGAGGATTTAAATTATAGACAATATGGCTCCCTACACTGGACACAATGTAGAGTGAACATGAGAGATATGTAGCAGTTGTGTGGGTTCCTTATCTTTTCTCTAACCCCAGATTGGTGTGAGTATTGGTGACATGGTCTGTGTGCTGAGAGCTATAATGGACACTTAGATGCTATCCCTGGTGTGTGCTAGGGTATTGGAGAGGGCTGGTTAGGAAGGCTAAACTAAGTTTGTTTTTCACAGTGAAGTAGGAAGAAAACCAAGTACAGATTTTGAATGGAGGGCAGAACACAACATTATATTGAGTGATAGATCCAGTAAACTCTAACTCCATGTTAGAGTTTACTGGATCTATCACCCAATATAATCTAATTATCCAACTTAATCTAATTTAATGAAGGTCAGGTAAAGGGAAGATGGAAGCAAAAAGCAAGGATAAATATCAAACTCTGGGAGCAGATTCTATTGTTAGAACAATACCCTGAAGCTTTACCTGAAATATCTCTCCAGATATGAGTCAAAATTCATTCTACTAAACTCTTGGGCAATGCCGCGCAGACCTTGCGTGATAGCAGTATTTGAGGCGAAACCTTCAAGGAAGGCAGCCTCCTGCACCCACATTGTCACCTGGCACCCCTTAACTCAGAGGTAGCCCAGATATGTCCTCATACTCTTGTGCTAGGTATTCACCAAGATAGGACAGCTAGCAAAAATCAGACATTTCTCTAGCAAGACCCACCAGTGTCCCAACATCCTAGCCAAACCTGGCCTGGAATTTCCATAGAGAATGTTACCCACCTAGAACTACTTGCCTCCAGCAATATAGGGTTAGGGCATTAGCTAGAACTGTTAAGTCACCAGCAAGACCCAGGAAATGCTAGGTCAGATTCTCCTAGTCCTTGCCTCCAGTAGAACCAGAGAATTAGCATAGGAATACCAAGATAGCCCCAGCAGGGAGGGCTCAACTGCTCTTCTGCCTGCTTCACACCTGGTTACCAGATCCTACAGACCTTGATGTAGCAGTCACTTGCCTACGTGACCTCAGTCTTGTGCCCCTTGCTGTAACCTCCGCCCACCTACGTGACTCTTTTGTCATCTGCTCTGCTTGCTGTATGCCATATAAGCCTGGTTTTCACTTTGTGCTCTCTCTTGCTCTCTCTAACACACTGACTGAGATGGACTAGGACCTAGATTCATGCAGTTTGCAGTCTCCTGGGCCCAGAGCACTTGGGCCCGGGGGATGCAGTGCCAGTCCAGAGGGGATGGCTACTGCTTTAGACCCAGTGTGTTTCAGGTAGCTTCAGATGTACCTCAACTGTTGAGCTGCCAGATCTATCATTTCTCTTTTACAATGACAGTAAAAGTCTGATGCCATTTTTAAGAAGTACATTCAGATCCTGCACTACTTGTGTTAAGTCTGTTTGTCACAGCCAAATCCCATGCACACCTGGTCAGAACTCATCATCCCACGGTACAAGGGATCCCCGTAAAAGAAACCCAGTCCATGGCAGGGCAACACCTGAAACTTGGTGAAGACTATCATGAAAAGCATAGGTCCTCGTTCTCTCAAAAATCTATATGGAGAATTTTAGAAGACAGAACTCAATGAGAAGCTGCTTAGTAGGACTCAGGCACAGAGGAGAAAAGGTTCTCTTTAGTAGGCTTCTTTCTATAAGGCTAGCATTAGAGACATGATACATGTTTATTTAGTGAATTGGATTATTAAGTTAGCACAGGCAAATCTTAAATTTTACCTAGGAACAACTCTATTAATGACTTCAAATATATAAATAATCATGAGAAGTCTAGAATAGTCTATGAACCCTGCTAGGTCCTTCTTTTGCTAGACATCTGATTTCAATGAAATGTGTAATAACATTTTTTACAGAGGGGTAGCTGCTTGGGCTAC
>JADRCC010572543.1:3632-17831 GCA_019843855.1 Hylomyscus alleni | reverse complement strand
TGTCAAACCTCAAGTCTATAGAAAGGTAGGGATTAGGGAAAGGCTGTGTCATTATAGGAAAAGGTCTCATGCAAATGCCAGAGTCTGAAAAATGGAACTACATTAAAGGCCACCCAGGTGCTTAAGAATTAATGCATGCCACTAACGCAGCAGGTGGTCCTTCTAGAAGTTAAAAATAAGAGGCCCTGGGCTTCACAAGTAACCAGCAGTAAGACAGTTAGAATCACACCTTTGAGAGGAGTGTAGGCTGCTGCTGGGCGGCTCGAGTTGGGACAGCTGGCCCAGAAACCATGAGAAGGCCTTGTATGAAAATGGGAAAGGCTTCTTTCTGAGACTAACACTAGAGCCATGCTGCCTGTTTAAAATTACTGACCCAGTAACAATGAAGTTAGGAGGCTAGAACAACATAGGCAGGCTTAAGCTGCATACCTGTGTTCACTAGAAATTCTTCAATACTGTAAAGACTCTGAATCTTACCAAACCAAATGATAACTTCACTCATAAAAATTATTATCTAGTATATATACACATCTATACATAATGTGCTTACAGTCAATGCTTATAAGGATTCTCCATTATGCTGGTAACACATGCAGTAATCACTTCTAGAGACTTGACCTCTCTAGATTCTTAAATACTACTGAGCTTCATAGAAGAATGTGATTATGACTCTGTTCTGCAAACAAAACAAAATGCCTAGACATGAACTAGACAAGACAAAAAGGATTTCAAGCTCACTCACATGTAAGCATGAATGTAAGAGTGTAGCCCCCACACAACAACCAGCTGAGATAAACCAGAGTTCAAAGTAACTGCATGGGGCTACCCAGACGGCTAGACAGTTAACAGTATTGCCTGCCCTTCCAGAGCTGGGCCCCAGGCCCCGCCATGGCAGTTCATAATGCCTGTATACTCCAGCTCTAGGGGACCCAACATCCTTTTCTGACTTTTAAGGGCACCCACACACTTGCACATAAAGATATAAAGTAAATCTTAAAGAGAAATGAATTACTGATGTCCTGGGTTAGTTTCTGGTCAGTCTGAGAAAAGCTAGCATTATCTGGAAGAGGAAACCTCAATTGAGAAAGTACCCCATCAGACTGGCCTTCAGGCATGCCTACTGGGTATTTTCCAGATTAATGATTGATGTAGGAGGGCCCAGTTCACTGTAGTCAGTGCCACCCCTGGGCTGGTGGTCCCAGGTGTTGAAAGAAAGCAGGCTGAGGAAGCCATGGGAGCAAGACACTAAGCAGCACCCTCCACGGCCTCTGCACCAGCTCCTGCCTCCAGGTTCCTGCCCTGCTTTACTTTCTGCCTTGGCATCCCCAGTGGATGTACTGACTGGTCAGGATATGTGGGCTAAACTACCTCTTCCTTCCTCAAGTTGCATTTGGTTATGGTCTTTTACACAGCAACGAAGCTCTAACTGAGACAAATAAAAATGATCAAAATTAAATAAAGAAATTGGCAAAACGCACCAGAATAGAAAATATAGCCCAGCAGTTGCACCTATACTGTTTTTTTTTTTTTTTTTTTTTTGTTCTGTTCTGTTCTGTTTTGTTTTGTTTCTGTTATAAAGTGCTGGAGAATGAACCAAGGGTCGTACAACTTTGAAAATTTACAAATAACCAAAGTAGTATTAAAACAGTGGGGAAAGGAGCAGAAAGGTGGCTCAAATGTGTTGTACATCTGGAAAACCATCAATCTGACCAGGTTTACACGTTATCTTGCCCACATTCTAGAAGAGTGGAGACCAGCATGTGAGTTATACAGCATAAGATATCAGAAGAGCAATACGAGAAAGAATCAACTCTCTGATGCATGGTAGCGAGCTACGGAATTTAAGGAAGAAAAAACAATGACCCTTACAGCCCTTTGAGGATACAGGACAAAACCAAGGGCCAACTAGCACTCGACTGTGACCACTGAGCCCTGCCTAACGCCCTGCCTAACCTGGTAGTCCTCTGCTTGGGGAACTCAAAGGGTGCACCAAAGGCTCCTAGGACAACTCAGGATGCCAACACCTAAGACCACACTCTTCTGTTGACACTGCAAAAGAGGGAAGAGCCAGAAGAGATTCAAAATTTCCCTGCTCAACAACCTTGCCTCTTTCAGCCCAGACCAGGGTAGGAAGACTTATTAGTTTCAATGTCCAACTGAAGAATTCACAATAATCCTGCCATGGCTCTGAGATTAGATAATTTTATTTTACCTAGATACAACTGGCCAGGCATGATGATGGATGTAATCTCAGCACCTAAAAGTGGAGGAAGGAAAATGAAGACTTCAAAGCTACCTTCAGCTATAAAACATGTGTGAAGTCAGCTTTGGCTACACAACACCAGTCTCAATAAAAGAAAAGTAAAAAGCAAAACAAAGCTACATAACTGCCTTAATATTCTTCAACAAGAGATGCTCAGATAAAGAGAGGATTTTGCTCTTACCCACCAATGTCTAGTATTTATTTTCATGTTTGTGTGTGGTGTGTATGGATGTACTCCCATGTGTATGGGTACACATGTATGCATGTGTACAGATATGTGGAAATCAGAAACTGTTCTTTTATTTACTGAAGCAATATAGTGTAGCTAGCCAGCTTGCTTTGGGGATCCCATCTGTGCCTCTGAAGTGTAGGGGCTGCAGGTGGACTGCACTGCCCACCTGGCTTATATGCAGCTTCTGGGGGTCTCACTCTGGACCTCATGCTGTGCAGCGAGCCACCTCACAGCCCAGTTCTACTATCTTTATAACAGGGAGCTAAGCTTTCATCCTTTCTATGTTCCCTATGTGCCTAAGAGCACTGTAAGCTTTGAAAAAGCAGATGATGGGCTACTAAGTAGCTTCTGGCTGCTCACACTTCCTGCCGCCCAAGCTCAGTCATCTTATCAATTAACTCATCCACTCAATAATACACATGAAGTACAGAGGACAATTAGGCCCAGTCCCTAAGAAGTCTGTCGTTAGCCCTCCTTCTCCAATCCAGCACACATGATGTAGTAGGAAGCTGTAGCCTTCCCACTCACCTACAAAGGAGATGCCTGCCCTAGTCAGGGATAAACTGAATGATCTGTCTCCCTACATAAAACTGGGAAAGGGGAAGTTACTTTTAAAAGAACACAGTATGTTTTCTTCTACAGAAGAACTGCATGCTCTCAACGCCTACTGCTCTTAATATAATCCTGGAGGTACAGATTCTGATGTCCTATGCTGCTCTCAGCTTACAAACATTAATCATTAAGAGTTCCTTTTACGAAACTGCACTGAAATTTTGTAGTCTTTGTATTTATGAAGATGATTTCTCTTCAGAAGGTCATTTTAGAAGTACATGCTGGTTCATGTAGTTGTAGTTAACAAGTTCACATCTTTATTTTAAATCTGTCTCCACTTAGACTAGTTTGCTGACCAGGTATGTGGCCACTCTCAGATGACTCCAGGACAGTGCTCTCAACCTATGGGTTGTGACCCCTTTGGGGGTGAACAACTCTGTCACCTAACACCATCTGGAAACACAGATACTTACATAACAATTCATAACAGTAGCAAAATTAAGTTACAAAGTAGCAATGAAGATAAGCTTATGTTTGGGGGTCACCCAACACGAGGAACTGTGTTAAAGGGTCTCAGCACCGGGAAGGGTCAGAACCATTGCTCTAGGACAAGAGGGTTACTAAGGGCTGCATCCTCCTTCCTCTTGTGTGTAAGCTATGGGTCTCTGCCAAGGCACTGCTTCTGAAGCCCAAAGCTCCCACAGCTCTGCTTCTGCACTTAAGCTCCAGCCTAAACCTAGGCTCTGACACCAGTGCCCCTTCCAGGAGCTGCAAGGTTCGCACCTATTTAACGTATCTATGTTTTCTGAACTGTAAACATCTTTTAATATTTACAGTTAGCAAATCATACTTTGCTTATTAAGATTTTTACTTTGTAGGTATGATTTTTGGAAGCCTACTAACTAATCATAATATTTCTTATGAAAATAAATGGTAATGACCATGAGACTTCATTAACATCTATGTTTTGGTATTTTTGAAATAAAATGGGGTTGTACATCCCACTGAACCACAGCAGCCTTGCTTGATCTTGAACCCATAGCTGACAAATGAGGGATCACTTAAGCACCTGCCCAGTTACTAAACTGGTTACTTGACCACTCTAGAAACAGAGCGGAATTGGAATTTTAACACAGAACATTCTATTTCTAAATCACAGATTTTGCATTTCTCTACTCAGTTCTATGAAAAAATTGTATAGGACAGAAACATCAAGGTAAAAAAACCACATTATTACTATTACCTATGAACGTATGTATGTGTGTGTACATGTGTATGTGTGTGAATGTGTGTGTATACATACACATGCACATGTATGCATATAGGAAACAAATAGTATCTAAATGAAGGGTAAGAGAAAATTGAAAGAAAGGACATAAGCCCACTGCCCAAAGCAGCATCCACTGCAGTTCCATCTCCCTTAAGTTAATTACCTTGAATTTGTTGTCTCTCTCTTTTTTTTTAAATTTGGACACATCTGTTTCTAAATAATCTGCATTATTTTTTTTGTCTTTTTTTTTTCGAGACAGGGTTTCTCTATATAGCCCTGGCTGTCCTGGAACTCACTCTGTAGACTAGGCTGGCCTCAGAAATCCGCCTGCCTCTGCCTCCCAAGTGCTGGGATTAAAGACGTGCACCACCACTGCCCAGCTAATCTGCAATATTTACATGCTTACTGTGACCCTCCTACAGCTGAGGGCTGATTCTATCAGACTCCGCCTTGCCACAGATAACCACACCTCTCTACCCACCTCCTGCTAATTGCCACGCCTCTCTCCAAGTTCCAGTTACACCGGAAGTCGTGCCTCCAGAGACTGAAGATGAAGCTGCAGATTGGGCCAAATTGCTGACAAACTTGGGGGAGGGGTTTTACTTTACCTATCTACTTGTTTACTGTTAACAAAGAGAATTCAATGAATGATGGCGGACTGAAAGCACACCATGTGTTGGTCTAATTTTTTCAAATCCTTCCCGCATTTCCAATACCCTTAATCATTCAGGCCCTGACTCCCATTCCAGACAACCCACAGCTTTTAACTTTTACATAGAAATTCTGCAAACTGCATGTTTTCAATTCATTTGCAAGACTGTCCAAAATTGATAATATCATTCATTTTTACTTATGTACAACATTCCATTCCATAACAATATAATTTGCATTGATGAGCATTTAATTTGCTTTTCTCTCATGAACACGAGCACTATCAACATTCTGTGTGCATTCCTACTAACCCTTCTCTTGAGTTAAAATCACAGTATCTGGGTATCATGCATCCTTTTGAGTACACCCACAGTTCCACAAACACAACACAAGGTGTTACCAGATTGCAATATTTTTGCCCTGCTAATGATTATAAAGGAGCACTCGATTATGATTTTAAAATGCATTTCTGAGTTGCTACATATCTACTTGTTTAACATATATATATTCACATTTTAGATCATAATTGAATCATGCTTCTTCATCTAACATCAAGTCCCTCTAAGCCATACACTCTTTTCTGAAAGATTAAGCTATGTAAAGTTTTCATAAAAAACTGTCACCACTCAAAACTCATCCTTCCTATGATTACTCAAAAATCTCCTTTCTACAAGCCAGCCTCAGGGTGTTAAAGAAATACCTCTACCTCAGAAAACATTAAAAGCAAACAAACAAACAAACAAAAAAACCTTAACACCTTCTTGCAAAACTTATCTTTAAAATCCTTAAAATAATGTCAAACTGAATTCAAATGAATGCATCAATTTATGCATTTGGAATTGCTGAAAGATCTTTTTTTATCTAAAGATTATATGGTATGAACTATCAATGGTATCTCATCAATATTTACAAGCCACTTACAAATATCAAATTATTTCCCCATTCTGAAGTGAGCTATAAATATTAAGAACCAAGCCTGGAGCCTCAGCAGCTGTCTCCTACACTGGATTTGCTTGGTCCGTTTCTTTTTCTTTTTTTCTTTTTTTTTTTTTTTAGTTTTTCGAGACAGGGTTTCTCTTATAGCCCTGGCTGTCCTGGAACTCACTCTGTAGACTAGGCTGGCCTCCAACTCAGAAATCAGCCTGCCTCTGCCTCCCAAGTGCTGGGATTAAAGGCGTGTGCCACCATCGCCCGGCGCTTGGTCCGTTTCTATTCCCTCCTGCCTCTTCGCTGCTGACACTGCCTTGCTGGCATCTTGTTAATTTAGCTGAGTTCCAGGCTCTGGACTCCATAGGCTGACCACTGTTGTCCCAGCAATTATGTCCTTGGAATGAAACTGACTTGAAGTCTATCATTGTGTTCACGTTCTGAGTACAAAGACTCACTCTCTAACTACTACATCCAACACACATGGGCCAAAATTATAGCTGCAGTTCAAGAAACTGCAAGAAGCCTGCAGGCTGAGTTTGCAGGAGGCTGTTGAGTGGCATGGGAGCCTGCCCCCATCCTTGAAGGTGTCAGGAGCATTTCCTCCAAGTTTCCTCCTAGGGAAGCTTCCAGTTGTCTAGTATCAGCCCCAGTCCACTCCTGACTTCCTCTATGCTCAGGCCAACCTTCTATTTCCATGTCTGTGTCATGCTTGCTGGGTTTCACATCTCTACTTCTCCTGGGAGCCTAGTGTTGATCCTGCTTAGTGTAATGATCTGCTGGCAAGGGCTCGCTGTTACTTCTCCTTCCACTTACTATGATTCAAAATGCCACTCCCTCCCTCCCTTCCTCTCTCACACTTTCCACCACTGCTCACTTGCATTTTCACTGACTCTTGCATCTCTCCCTTTTACAGTCTTCCTCCATGATCCCATCCATTGGCTCAATTATTTTTGACACATTAATCTGCTTTGCTCCTTTAACCAATAACTTTAAACACTATCTGCTTCATCTTCCCTCAGGATCTTCCCTCTGCTCTTGAAACTTCATTAAAGAAAGAATAAAAGAGGAAGCTGATTGTGGTAGTGTACACCTGCAATCCCAGCAATGAGAGGCTAATTAATGCAGGAGGATTCGTAAGTTTCAGGCCAGACTGGGCTACACATAGTGTTACTCTCAAAAAACAAAAAAGAACGAGAAAGGAATGTACACACTCTTTGGAGATGGAGTGAGGTCTACCTAAATGTGTTTCTGTTCTCATGTAATGTCTCGAGGGGCAACTTTTAGATTAAGAAGCAGTGTAGATCTAACTTTTCAAAAGACCCATGTTCACAGCCAAGTACTTCAGTCAGTGACTATGAGAACCAAGAGGCACAACTTGGTCTACATGGTAAGAACCATATCAAACATACAACAACAATCAAAGCTGAGGTGACAGAGAAGGAGATGTTCCCTTCCTAGAACCTGGCCAGTGGTTTCCAGAGCTGAACATGTCCCAGTGCCACCTGCAACTGCAGTCCAATGTCTGCAAACTGCTGAATTAGAGTACACATAACAACTAATGATAAGACTAGGTGTGCGGACTACTGCTTTAGTCTCAGCACTGGAGAGGCAGAGGCAGGCACATCTCTGTGAGTTAAAGGCTGGCCTGGTCTACACAGCTACAGAGTGAAACCCGGAAATGAAAATGAAAAAAAGCTACATATAAAATTACAGGCATTTAGTCAAAATCATCCTAAGATTCAGGTCATACATGCTTTAGTTTTAAATATAGTAAATGAAACAACTACAAATAATAGCAAGGAAGGAAGGAAGGACAGATGGACAGACAGACAATATGAAGACTTATTCTTTAAAGGCAGATGGCAAAATACAATGTCAAAAATGATTACTCAGTAAGACTGATTACAGGCAAAGGAGGAAAACATAAATACAGAAGTAAAAAGCATACACAGCCACAGAGGAAAGCAGCAGCTAAACACACCGGCTTTCACAATGTGTGCCACTGCACTGCAGATGGAGAGTTAGTTCCTCAGTGTTTCTGAGCTTCAATTCCCTGTCTGTGAAATAGTCCTCTCACCAGCCAGTAGTAAATAAGACAGACACCAACAAGTACTTAGGAGTTTCTAGTACACAGTAAGTCCTGGTAGACATGAGTCGGTAATGTCACTCTCATGGCCAACATCACCTATCTCTGCGACCTAGCCAATGTCTTATTATCTCTGGTGGCAGGACCAGTGATAGATAGACCAGGAAGAACAACCCAGGGCGATCACAGTGGGCAACACTACTTCATCACAAACCTGATACCAGCCAGGGACAAGTGGTTTCATGGAAGTCAGGATCACAAATGTTAAGAATCAGAAAAGCCTCATGGCACGTGAACTGCCTCCCAGAACATGAAGGGAAGCTCTGTAATGTTCGTTTGCCTCATATATCTGTTCCAATGCTGGTATCTGTTCCACATACAGCAAGAGGTGACTTCTGCTTAGCTTACCTGAGTTTTCAAATTTACATGTGGAGCTTGTGTCATATTATTAAATTATTTTTAATGTATTACGGCATTGGGCTTTCTTTAGCCCAGGGGTTTATACATAAGTAAGCGTGTAGCCTATTTATATCTCTAGTTAGGAAAGTTTTTAAAAAAATATTAAATATTTTAAAATATTATATATGGTTAATTATTAAATATTAACCATATATAACATTAAAAATTTAAAGGCAGCTTTGTAATCAAGCACTCAGGTAAGAAGACATGTGGAATCGGGATGGAGGAACGCACAGCACCCCAGACCCCCACAGGCAGACACGATGGGCACAGCAGCCCTTCCAATAAGAGAGCTGTGAGAGCTCGCCGTACACACACACCCAGCTTCACTTCTGCAACATGGCTACAGAGTACTGGGAATACAGCTAGTATAACTGATGAAGTCACTCTTACTGTCATTTAGGTTCAAACTATGTAAACGTACATACCTGGCTGTATTCAGTGGCCACCAACCAGACAGAGAGGCTCTCAACAGGAGGAAGACAGAGGTTTCCTGTTTGGTATTTTCACGAGACCTACAGAACACTGGTCTGCTGTCCTCATTAGATGATGAAAGTATGGACAAAACACAAATGTTAAATCTAACATTCCAGTAAAGGAATGTGCAGTGATCAATGGCTGGGACTTTTCTCTAAGATTACAAAGGCAACTCAATACAATTAAGAAAATTAAATATAATTCATGACATTAGTTACAACAGGAAAGCCTCTAATACTCTCTCTTCAGAATCTAAGGATTCATCAGTACAATTCAGTATTATTCCTAGCCTGATAAATAAGAGTCACCGAATCAAAGGTGAAGCTGAAACACGAGGCACATCATTCTTAAAGTAAGGAATAGCAGCTCTACCCAGTGTTACCTGCTAGCCTTTGTCAGCAGAAGAAAACAAAGAAATAAGATATAACCAGCATAAAAAAGGGAAATGTGTAAATCACTATCATCTGTAAATGGGAATTATGAAAGTCAGGTTACACTACTCAATGCAAGAGATGACCAAAGCGCTACTCAATGTAAGAGACGACCAAAGCTATTAAGTTTTTGTTGATCACAATAAACTTTCTCCAATCAGAAATGCTGATAATAATATACATTGTAAAAATTCTCCAGAAATGAATTTAAAGTATTATATCAGTATCACTAAGACCTAAGGACTACAACCACATACTGCTGAGATTTCCTTTGAAACAAATCAAGTCAAACTTGCTGGTAAAATCCCTCCAATGATTTGTCTTTCTAGGTTATTTTATATAAACAGAATGCCCACTCCCCTAACACACACACATATGTGTACATGCACATGCACACACACACACACACACACACACACACACACACACACACACTACACATACCCTCCACCTCCATTCAATTCATACTGATCACTGCCACCGACTCCCTATTGGCCCAGCAACCAACCGTGGCAGAACTAAATCTGTTCAGAAAAAGGCTAATTAGTATTTATTATTTTCCTTAGGTTGTGAAGAGACGAATATCATGTTTCCTTTCAGAATGTGTCCCTGAACTTTTAAAGGCTCAACCATATGGAAGAGATCTATAAGAGTATATGAAAAGGCCAAGAATTTGGAATTCTAATTCAATTTCCCCTCATATTTTAGTGCAAGCCTGTAGCAAACATTTATTTTTAGAGGTATTTTCAGTGGGGAATTGAACAAAAGACTATTGTGTGCTCCACACAGTTCTCTTTGGTCCCATCTATACCAACTATGCAAACATCAGGTTGGAATTAAATGACTCTAAACTTGAAATCAACTATTTCCAGACTACAAAAATCTTTTCCATATTTATCAGCACATACAAGTTTTGAAGTGAGTTACAGGGCAGTTCAAATGTGAAATCTGCATTTTCAAGTGTTCCAATAAAAGAACTTTGCTGTAGAGTCTGACTACTTAATACTGATTGTTCAAGAATGCTATATAATGTTTTCATTTCCTCTTCCAACAAAACGATTTTGGTGTGCACTGAATGAACTCACTGCTACACGGCTTCTGATGGAAAGCAGATGGCCATCAGCCACACCACTGGCCACCATTTTCTTATTAAAAAGGTATGCCTTTTTCTAAGTGAAGAAAGTCAAAAGGAGCTCAGAGGCACTCCCTGATCACTATGAATATCTCTATCTTAATCTGTGATGTGTATAAAATACAAAAGGAAACAAGAAGTTATCTGTGAACAAGAGTGTGGTAGTTTTAAAGCACTGTCCACAAATCCTAGCTAGGCCCCTCATTAAAAGTGAGTTTTTTGTTTTTGTTTTTGTTTTTAAAAAAGCCACTAAAACCAAGTAGATAATAGTTCTCCTTCTTAGAATATGGGCTGCGATTCACTTCTAACAAATAGGAGGTGGAGGCACGAAGCTCAAGGTTATGGAAAGCATGACCTATGGAAGGCATGCTGGGACATACTCATGGAGAGAACCTAAGGAGAGGAATGATATATTTAAGCATAGTGCTAGAGATCGCATTCTGTAAGTGATGGTGGCCTTAATTTTAGGCCCATGGTGAAGCAGAACAGGACAGTGGAGGCAGAGACGGGGTTGCTCACCTCATGGTATAGAGAAAGGGATAAAGGTGACAGAGCAATATAGGGCCTTTAAAGACACAGCCTGGTGGCCCACAGTCTCTCTTCAAGTGTCTACTAATTTCTCAAATAGCACTACCAACAGGAGAAAACACCTAACAAGTGAGCCCATTGAGATGATTTATATTCAAAGTGTAACAAGCCTGTTTGCCCACCAGGGCCAAGGGGGCGGGGCATTAGCCTCCAGCACATGAGCTGAAAGGTTCTTCCTACAACTCTATCTTCAGGCTCTAACCTCCTTCAGCAGACACCTGTGGAACACATACACCACCCACACCAAGCAAATGCACAAACTGTAAATGCATTTTTTAAAAAAGCCACCTTTATTTTAAGCCATTAGGCTTCATGCATTAGGTTTGTAATGCAGCAAAGGTAATTGGAACATGCAGATTATTCTACCCAATTCAGCTAGCCTAATCTTTCATTTCAAACTATAAACAATGAAAACCTGTGTGGATACACCTGGTTTTAGTCAATGTACCCTAGCAACCCTTCATTGTCCTTGGCTACCAGCTAGCCTTCTGTGCTACCTGCCTTTTAAGATCAAAGCTCTCAGTTTTCTCCTCCACTCCTCCACCCTTGTTAGCTTTGAACAGCTGCTTTTATTAAACACCTTGGCTCAGGAACTTGGGACTGCTAACATATGCTGTATAGTTTTAAGTTAATGAACCAGTGGAATGTGTCTGAAGAGGTTGTTCTACGTTGTGAGGCAGCAAATCAGTTCATGGTGTTCTGATGGACTCATTCAAATGGGTCATCAGGCCCAAGAGACCAAGCTGAAACATTTACTGCTTCTTGTAATGACTACTGGGAGAGAAAAATGTCCTAATTACTGAAATAAAGTTTATCTTTAAGAACCATAAACCTGAGAAATTAGAGGCTTTGGAGGAACCTGGATATAGTATTGTTATTTTCCAACCATGGAGATACCAACAATCTAGGTAAAAAGGGCAGAAGCAGGCAGATCTCTGGGAGTACAAGGCTAGCCTGGACTACAGAGTAAGATCCAGGATAGTCAGTGATACACAGTGAAACCTTGTCTTTAAAAAAACTAAAGAAACAAACAAACAAAACAAAACCTTGCATGACATAAGTATGAAGAATTTTAAACTGACTGTGTTTTGACTTGGAATATGAGCCTGCTGTAATGCAATAGAAACGTCAAGTTTTGTAGGTATTTCATAGTTTTGTTAGTATTTTATAGTTAGTACAACAAAATGTACTTTGTATATCACTAGTTAATGTTCTGTCCTTCAAGTTTCGGCTAAATGATAACTATAATAAATCATAGATAATAATCTTGGAAAACAAGTATAGCTGTTCTGTTTCTACTACAAGAAACAGAATTGTCAGTAATGTTAGTAACTGTGGCAGTTAGTTCAAATCATCTGAAAAACTTCAGGCCCAGCAAGGCTACATGCCTGGCTCGGAGCCAATCTGACTAGTTTGTAGGAAGCTGTGGGCAGAATCGTGGTGCCTTTGTTCTTGCTGGTTACACAGGGAGTGGAGTTTGGTTTGGAAACAATTATTGTCTGTCTCAATTTAAGAGGGCAAATCAAAGAAGCTAGACTCGCTCTAACTTCTCTGGTGTTACACTCAGAATCCTTTTGAGGGATGATCTTGTTTGCTAATGTGAAGAAACATAACTTTAGCAAAGGGGACTTGGGAACTACCAGGCAACAAGAGATGAGGTGTGGGGATGGCTTGGCTGGCCCTGTAAGTCCAACCTCTGAAAACCATTCCTAGCCCAAATATCCCTACACTCAATCCTGGCCTCCCTTGCAGTTACCAGGGCACATGACAGATTAAAGAAATAAAACTACATACAGAAGTCACCAGCAAGGCCCTTATATACACAAATAAAAAATAAACCTTGCTAGTAGGCTGGGATGGCTCATCTATTTAACTGGCTCTCGAAGTGTCTTGGAGGTTTAATAAAGCATAACCTGGCTGAATTTCCAGAGACACTCAGATCATGAGGTTCTGCCCCAGTGAACAGTTTCACTATTGGGAAGTAGAATTCTGGAAGGTGGAGCCTGGTTGGGGATGGGCCCCTATGGCAGTGACCATGGAGTTTTATACCTTATACTTTCTGTTGTGACTTTATGCTTCGTCACATCCCCAACATATAAGGCACTCTGCTCTATTTTCAAGCTGCCATAACTTCACACCACATGTTCCAGCCACTATGATGTTCTGTCTTTCCACAGAGCCAGAGCCAAATAGTCAAGGACTATGGACCGAGATCTAAGAAGCTAAATACAGGAAATACATCTGGCATGTCCCACTCCATCTACTTTGCCTTAAAGTAATATGTCCCTTTGGAATATTCGTAACTAGGTAAATGACTAACAATGTTCAGGCACTTTTACCCGCTTTCCACCTCCACTCCACAAGTTTTAGAAGAGGGAGGTATATGTCTATTTTCCTCAAGAAGAAATAGGAGTTCTTCCTACAGCAGTGGGTAGAGCCATGGCTCCCTTGAGGGATGGATGAAAAAGAGATGGTTTCAGCTCTTCTATAAACACTTACCCACAGACTTGGACAGTATCTAGAAACCCAGGAGAAAACCACAAACCACTGCCTGCCATGTTCCTACCAGTTGCACTGGAACGACAACACATAGAGCTTTAGGCAAGGCAGCCTCAAAAAGGTCACTCATGCTGTCCACACCACAGAGTGGCTTCCTTTCCCTGAACATATGCTGAGCTCCTCTAGGTTACAGGGCCATTTAAGACACAAAGGGGGTCCAAGCCATAGTAACCCCAAGGAGGGCTTAGGAGCAGAGGCAGGGTGTTCCCACACTCTTCAAGTTCTGATGAAGTTGGCTATGGCCACTCACAAAGCTAAATCAATCATCAGCTAAAACAAAAGTTCAGTGGCATTTCCCAACAAAACAGAAACAAAGTAGGGAATATGGAGAAGGTTGAAATTCTACTAATTCCATGTCAAAAAAAAAATTAAGAACTTAAAAAAAAATACATCTCAGCAGGAGCATGACAAAATGTTTTTGCCAATTTTTTGGAGTAAGGCCCACGAAATTCAGGCAAACCAGTAGCTATTCTAGACTACTATTCTTCATTTAATGAGACTTTCTCATCTAAGCAGGTGTACTGGCTGGTTTTGTGTGTCAACTTGACACTGGCTGGAGTTATCACAGA
>JADRCC010572542.1:0-15992 GCA_019843855.1 Hylomyscus alleni | reverse complement strand
CCTGAAGCCTCTTGTGAAGCTTGGAAGCTACGGGTGAAACAATGAAGCAATGCCAAAGCAATGCAGGTTGGAGAGGCCTAGTCAGGGCCAGCAGAAGGCTGAATCAGTGGGGCAGGCTTCTGGATTGAGCTAAGGGGAAGACTCTATCTTCCATAGACATGTGCCTGCCTGAGGAGCCCCTAGACAGAAGTTCTAAAAGAACGTTTCCCTGGAGCTGCCATAGGACTGACTAAAAGGCCCCAAACTTCTGAACTGGTAAGATATTAAGTTGAAAACTTGTAAGTTAATTCATATCTATAGAAGTATTAACTTATATCATTCTATACAATGCGTGGTAAACCCACCCCCCCACCCCCACCTGTCTTGAGGAGATCCCATAAGCTGGTGGTCAGGTTTCAGGTTAAATTTCTTCTCTCCTCATAAGGGCATGTCCAGCTAGCACCTTGAATTTCTCTTTATGCAAATAAAGAAGCTCAGCCCCAACCCATGATGCACTCTCACCCCTAAAGCCTTCACATACTCCCCAAGGTTTATATAGCCCTTATTCATCCCCAATTAAGAGAGTTGTTTACTGCAAACCGTCTCCAATGAAGGATGTTTCTCCTACATGCATGCCTTTCTAATCCATATGGTCAGCTAAGATTAATTTTTTATTTTATTCCAGCCCAGCCTGGAGTGAAAAAGATGCCTGCATAACCTGAGGGGGAATAAAGACCCATAGGCAACATGACATTTCTCTAAACAATTCTTAGAAGGTAAAGTCTTGTAGATCTAAGGAAATAATACTTGAAATTTATCCAAGTATTCTCATCTCCTGATACAGTAACTGGATGGATTTCAGTAACTGAAAGGTATATATTCAATTTATTTCTTGGATAACCCTACTGAACATCTAATGAACTAAATCATTGTTTTTAAGCAATTAGTAAGAAAAAAGAACAAGAGTCAGTTACACCATAATATTGACTTTTTCTCCAAAAAATAAACCCAGCTTCTAATATACTATAACAGCAACTGAGATTAGCATACATTCAAACATTATCTCTGTAGGGAAATCAACCTCCACAGATAGCTGGATACAAACCATCTTTGTGCAGGTCTGGCCCCAAAGTCCCTTCACACAACTTCATAAATTCCCCAGAACTAGCCTGGGTCCCATATCCATCATCTCCACCTTGGGAGTACCTCCAACAAATCATTAACCAACAGACCAACCTAGTACCATTCAACCCCCTAAAAAAGTTGAATCTGGCACATTTTTCTTCAGCATCTAACCAAATGGGTCTGCCTGACCTTCTGCTTCAATGTATCTTCTTCAGCTACCGAATGAATCTCACACTCAGTTCTTAGGCATGGTCTGACTAATGCTGCCTGCACTACAACTAACTGTGTTTCCACTAGTACCCTATGTACCTAGTGAGCAACCTACAGGACACGTCCATGCCATGCCACATCCAATATCTCCACCCAGCCAGATCTATTCTGTTCTAAGGGTTTGAACAAGTACCCCATCTCATTTACCATCCTTGTCCCCTCTGCCTACTTTATCACATTCCACCTTAGCATTTCTAACTTCTAGGTTCAATTCACATGCATATTCTCTCTTCTGTTACAACCAATCAGTACATATATGACAAAGAATTATCAGAAGTAGTTCACAAACCCAGACCTCATGACTAAAAAATACAAATAATATCCAAGTCAGTAACCAGCCAGGTTTGTCAATGAGAATTACCTGAATAACATAGAATTTAAAAGAACAATCATAAACTTCATCAAATCAAAGAGTTTTAAAAAAGCACAAAGAAACATCAATTAGGGAGATAGAGTTTAGGAATGATAAATGCTTGAATGAAGTCAAAGATTAATGGTAATGATGAAGACAATACAGTATTGAAAATGAAATTCAATAAAGACAAAGAGGCATTGCAAAATACTCAAAATTAAATGAAGTTCAGATTGAAAAATTCAATGACCCAACTAGAAAAATCAAAGGAAAAAAACTTACAAGCTGACTGGATGAAGTTGAAGACAGAACTCAAAGAGAGAGTAGAAGATCTTGACCAAAGAAACAAAGGATATGAAAAAAAGTCAAATAAAAAAATACAGATATAAAAACTATGTGACACCATAAGAAGACCAAGTATTGAACAATAGGAATGATTGCTGGGAAAGAATCCCATGTTAATGGCCTAGACTATATTTTTAGAAAGACATAAAAGAAAATGTCCCCAAACTTTGGAAAGACACTCATAAATTTAAGACTCATGCAGAACACCAACTAGACAAAACCAGAAATGAAAATCCCAAGAGCATAAAATATATTAAAAACACTATCTATACAGAACAGAGAAAGTGTATTGAAAATATCAAGAGAAAAAAAGCATAAAGCCTTTTATCTTTTAGATTCCCTAATTTGAACATAATTTTAAAAAGCATTGTGTATATTAAATGTTGAGTCAGTTCGCTTTCTGTGTCATTTATTTGTACGTATAACAGGAACCTAGAGCTTGATCAATTTCATGGGCATACAAATATATTATACTCCATGTTTTCTTTGTGTATATAATTTTTTAACACAATATTCAATTAATATTACTTTCTATCACTAAAAGTGACTGAATGTATTCAACAAAGCATGTGCAACTTAAGTTTTAAAATTTGACTGACAAAGAAACAAAGTAATTAAAGGCCAATTAGGCAAGTGTTAATTATTGCATTGTCACATTTAATTTTTCTCTAATAAGGATAAAATATCAACTAATTGCCTATGTCTGTCAATTCAATACTAACAATCTAAAGACTGTCTAGAAGTTATGTTTCTCCCTCACCACTGTTTTCATTTTTATCTGAATAACTGTGAGCTTTATGGGTCTGGTCTGTGATCTACACCCAGTAGATTCAACTATAACTTCCAAAACTCTTCTTCAATTATTCATACGAAAACATTAGAGTTCTGAAAAGTTACATCTGTCTGATTAACAATAACACAGAGAGCTGTTTTTTAAAGTGTGATTTTTGAACCATAAAGAAAATGCTTGCATGGGATGTGACTTTAAAGAAATCAGAACAAGAAAATTTTAATAAAATGTGAATTTACACAGTACCTTAGCAAAGAAAATGAAATGTAGGTTGAGATGATACCTCAGCAGGAAAAAGACTTGCTGTGTAGGTGCAAGTACTGGGAATCTAGGGATTCAGAGTACTTGTGCAAAAAATTAATTATAAATTAATTTTATTAATTTATAAAATAAAAAAAATCTCAGAAAAAAGTTGCAATGATGATATGCATCTCATCAATATATGATATATGCATATTCTGTTATATTTACATATATATGTGTGTGTTGGATACAGAAACATCATTATGACTTAATTATCTCTTCCAAATGCAAGAACTTATATTAATATTTTTATAATTTTATATGTTATCTCTGGAGATAATATTATTTGCTTGGGGACATTCCTCACTGAATTTGTATCATATGGGAATTAGGAGCATAATAAGGCTTGAATATCAAAGAAAACATTTACATTTGTAAATTCTAATTGTCTCATCTGCCAAATAAAGATGCCCGTTTAAAGTGAAACTTATATGAGGAAATATTAAGAAATATTTAGTACCTGAATCTTGAGTATCATAAAATTGAATTTAAACAATTTATTATGTTTCCATGCCTCCAGGGTTCTGTCTTCAAGTCAGTTTTATACCGATGAAACTTATTGTGGCCTTCTTTGTTGTTGCCAGAAATGTGTCAAACATTTTGTTTTCACTTTCTCTTACATCTGTGCTTCAAACATTTCCCAGGAAGGGACTAGATTGCTTTTAATCTAGGAGGCTTGTTTCACTAAGATGTGGTTGCTTAACAATTCTTTTTCAAATAATTAGCCACTTTGCACACAAATGTCTTAGGGAGTGCCTCCCCCAAAGTTTTTACCTCTAAAAGATGTGAATACACTCTTATAAATACAATCATTTTTTAAAAAAATCATTTCATATAATGCAAAGTAGTTTATGATGTGCATAAGCTTTTTAATAAATACCTTAATATTTTATTATTTTTATTTCACTTTCTCCAATTTTACAGGTATTGTCTCCAACAGTAAGATTATTTGTTATAATCTGTCTTGTGACTTCAAGACTACGATATGATTTTAAACAATGACTACTTAAATTTTATACTTTTCATACATTTATCAGCTTTAACCAAGGTATTTTTATCAGTACAGATACTCAATCGTTTCTATTTTCTTTATAATACTATTATTGAGTCTTCAAACTGCCCTCATTGTCCCATATGAATCCTCACTCACAGTAGTAGTGAAATAGATATTTTTTAGTCACAAACACTTTAAGACAATTGCTATGTATTATTTTACTAAGTATTTAATTTTTCTCTGAACTTTTCATTCTTAATTTTCTTTCTAACAACATCTTATAAGAGTTATCAGTGCATCAGTGGCAGATCTTTTCTCAATATGTTACCTATATGTGACAAATACTACCTTCTTGTCTATACTTCCATGAGAATATAAAAGATAGGTCTCACCACAACCGGACATGCTTTACTTGTCAAATGCTGTTTTCATTTGAGTGTATTCTTATTACAGTATTAATGCTAGGATTCTTGCCACTTTTCCAATTTTCTCTATAAGATAATACAGGAATAGGGCTACAACTTGTTCAGAGTAATAGAGAAACAAAGGTGACATTTTGGAGAAGGTGCCTTTTCTTGACAAAAATGTATTGGTGGTCTTCAAAAATTGATTACTTTAGTTATTTGAGCGTGCATGTGTGTGTGTGTGTATATGTGTGTGTGTATGTGTGTGTGTGTGAACACATCCTTGGAAGTAGAGTCCAGATGTGTTGGGTTTCCCTGGTCCTGGAGTTGCAGGTGGTTATGAATACCTGACACAGATAGATCACCACTGGTATTTAATACCTAAGCTATGTCTCTCATCCTCACATGGAATCTTGTTAGTAAAAATCAGGAAATTATGTAATTCAAGGATCAAAAACCTTAACTGTTATTTAAATAGGAAAAATTACACTTTCTAGAAAAATTATTGCCTTTTAGAAATAAACAAATTCCAATGGCAGATGTCTTTGAATAGAAGTCCAGAACACTTACATTTTTAAACTTTGAAGTGTGGGGAGTCACAACCATGCTTCTCAGCCACTTGGTAAGGATTCCTAAGCTCTGTGTGGCACTAATCATATATGTATTAATTTAATGAATATTAAATATCTAATGGGGGTGTGCTGATCTGCCTTGTCAGAATAAATGTATAAATATATTATTAAAAAGAATAGGACCTTGGAAGAAGACTCAGAGGTTAAAGATTTTATAATCTAATCCTGAAAGTCTGACTTCAATACCCAACATCAATGGTAGAAGAAGAGAATGAACTCCTGCTGCAGCACACCAGCTCCTGCACACACACACACACACACACACACACACACACACACACACACACACGAACACACACGTGCACACACACACATACACACACACACACACACACACACACACACCCTACACACCACCACCATCACCACCACCAACAGCAACAATGATGTTAATAGAGAGTAGATTTGACTTGTGAAGGTATATTTTCATGGATTTATAAAATGGATATAAAATCTGTGTGACAAATACATATTTATCTAGAGGATCTGGACATAAATATAAAGACATGAAAATCTGAGTACAGCTAATTCTGACCCAACAGCCTAAAATAGTCAAGCCCACACAAGGCATCCTTCTTTAGGGGTATTAGTGATAGGATAAGTCACTGCATATGCCTGAGGAACCATCTTCTAATCATAACATGTTTTTATCTTCCAACAGAGATCATGAGGTTCACCAAATCTCCCAAACTAAAGATACCTGGGAAGCCAAATTTGAATATGTAAATTATGTGTTCCTTTAGAGAGTGAAATCCTGCCCAAGTATATATCAATATGAAGGTATATTTCCTTGGAGGAAATAGTTTCCAGGGAAACTACCAATAGGATTGGGGAGATGGAAGAATATACAAACGTATTTTTAAAAAAATCTGAATTTCATTATCTATAAGTAGGAAGAGTATTAAATTTATTTTTCTTGTTTAGACTATGAATTTAATCACTTAGATATTTAAAAGACAGAGGGCAGTGAATTCAGTTACCAAAATACATAAAAATATATCTTCAAATATATATATGCTTACTCTCTGTCTGCCATACAAAGACATCTGAAGCCCCAGAGAGAAGTAGGTTGACTGTGAACCACATTAAATGACTAGTGTGTGTGTGTGTGTGTGTGTGTGTGTGTGTGCATACGTGTGTGTGCGTGTGTCTTGTATGTTTTGTTTGAAAAATATATTTGAAAAATATATTTGAAAAATATCTTCAAATATATTTTTATGTATTTTGGTAACTGAATACCAGTTATTTTCATAAGTGATGAATTCCATTCTATTTCAGTCCTATTTAGAAATTATAGTGATTCACATGTGTATTTTATACATGTTACAAAAAGTAGCTTGCTTTCCTTTTGAAATGTTAACATATTCACAGAGACAAGTGAAAATGCATAATATAAACACAACATACAAGACACACGCACACACACGTATGCACACACGCACACACACAAGTCATTTAATGTGGTTCACAGTCAACCTACTTCTTTCGGGGGCTTCAGATGTCTTTGTATGGCAGACAGAGAGTAAGCAGCAACCTAAAATGAATAGGTTCCACAGGACTCTGGTCCAACCAGGAATGCCAGTAATGTTTAAGTTCTTAGAAGAGAAATAAAGAAGTATAAGAGATCTGCATGGGCCAAGAAGCAGGAGTCCCTCAACTCTAGGCAGCTGTATTGACAGTGATAGTGGCTGCAGAAAAAGTGCTGGTGATGTGAGGTGCCACAGCTCTGATGTGAGCCTCTGCAGGCAAGGAGAGTCAGGCCAGCCTTTGCAGGTTCAAGACCCAAAGATGAATGATCCAAGAGAGAGCTCTTCCTCAAATGTTGCAACTCAGTAAAGACAGGCATTATCAGTGAAATAACTTGTGTGATTTATGCCATGTGAACAGGGACTATGTGAACCTGGGGGAGTAGATGGGATGAAGGGTTAAAGGTTTTCTATTGACTGTGTTAAAATGGTAGAGATGCTCCATTTGCATGAGGAGAACTCCAGGTGCTTGCTACATTACATGACTGACTGCCATGGTCATCTTCGTTGGATGTCACGGTTATGTGTTCCAGAGCAGGTACAGAGAGCTGTAGGAAGCAGGTTTATCCTACCCTTCTCAAATCTCAGATTCCAGGGTTTGAGCTCACTCCACCTCACCAGTTCTTAGGCTGGTCTGGTAGTACAGCCTTCTTTTCTTAAAATTTAACTCTCAAAATTTTCAGATAATTTGTCTAAGGCCTAAATTTTGAAGTGGCAAATTAAATTTAAAAGTAAACTATACTAAAACCTAAAAATATACTTAAAGAGTGTTGAAGCAGTTCCATGCAGTTCAACTTGCTAGAAATTCTGTAAATATTTAACAAGAACATGTTTTTGGTAGGTTGTAACTTGGCAAGCATAATGAGTTATTTAGTGTAAATTAATTCACAGTGAGATTTTTTTTTTAAAGTACAAGGCATCTCCTCAGTAGGTTACCTACTGAAGTCTCATAAATAAGCTCAAATTTCCTCATGCTAAACATGAAAATTATTTGCAGCAACTTCTTGTGGTTATTTTATACAAATCTCTTGAACAAAGACTTAAAAGTGGTCTGAGATTATTTTAGAGATTTCCATTTTCTTATTGAATATTTCTAATTAACCATTTTTAATAAAAGAAAATCCTGTGATTGATATTTATGTTCTTTATTTTTATACTTTATTAAAAATGATCAATTTACTATGATTCAATATGAAATATAATTATATTAATATATTAAATATTAAATGTTTTATTTGTAAGTTCTTCTAAAAATATTTTAAGTAAAATTAATTTCTGAATCTCTCTGTTGTGTCCAGTTCACAAGGTCCCCATAGACAACCAGAGACCACCAGGAATCCAACTTTTATTCAAAAGCAAAGAATCTTTATTCAAGCTTAAACTTGGACCCTCCAAATTCTCTAATGCACTAGATAGTTATGAAATGTCCTGAGCTGGAAAAGCCTTGCCTTTTTATCACAGTTATAGCAAAGTAGAAGGCTTTCCAACTTAACATGATTGATTAACATGATTGATTAACTTGAATAATTAATTTCAACACATCTGGAACATTAGATATTTTTCCTTAGGAGCCGATTGGCTGTTACTAAGGGTAGAGTTGTTTAGAGTCTGTTAGGAAAGTTATGGCCATTGCTAGGGATATCTTGGTTTCTGGAATAAATTGTGCTTTATCCAGTAACTGAGTTCAGCCTGAGGACAAGCTGAACATAAGATGCAATCTAAATACAAAATGTAGTTTGTAATATTAAGTTGAGTCTACATTCTCATCAGTCTACGGTGGAGTTTCAGATCCCCAAGGGCCTTGGTCCCACAAGGTGGTGGCAAGTACGAGTGTCTTCATGGGAACTTTGGTGTAACTGTACTTTTTGCAGTACTTGACAGCATGGCATTTTAAGCAGGAGTGGAACTTTGGGCAAAGTATCATGTTGCAGCTACATTGGAGAAACTAGCACAAGGCAGTCTGGATCATGAGGCTATGCAAGCATACTGCCAGATGCCAGGGAGACACTTTCTTGAGAGTGTAAGTCAAGAGAATCCAGGTGTCTTGCTATTACTCTGTGCATGCCAAGCCAGGAATGTCAGGCACTACTGGTCACCATGCCTTCTTTGTCTGGGATTGGGTCTTTATATTTTCCCTGTGTCAGAATACTCATTGTTAAGTTGATAGTCCACACTTCAGGTTCTTCCTGAAGACCAAAATTTCAGTCACATCCTTGAATAGAAAATGGTGGAAGGTAATAATTGCTCTATAACCTGTCAAAACAAATATAAGTTAAAATTTAATTATCTTTCATCTTTAAAAATAGTAGCTACAGATAATGCATTTGCTAGTCATGTATAACACAGAAATTATTGTTCCATTAAATGGTTCATGACACGTAACTGTCTCTGCACTCTATATAGTTTTAAATATGTTAAAGACAAATAGGTTTATAAGATTATATTAGCACTTATTTTACAACACTAAATCTTTTTGCACTGAGGCACACTTACACCATCCCAAGAACTTCTCACTCTTTTACAAAATATTCTCTCTCTCTCTCTCTCTCTCTCTCTCTCTCTCTCTCTCTCTCTCTCTCTCTCTCTCTCTCTCCCTTTCTCTCTCTCTCTCTCTCTTTCTTTAATGTATAAGTGCTGTGTTGTAAGTACACCTGCATGCCAGATGAGGGTATCAGATCCATTTATATATGATTGTAATCTACCTGTGGGTGCTGCGAATTGACCTCACACATTTGGAAAAGCATACAGTGATGTTAGTCTCTGAGCCATCTCATCAGTTCAGGACTTATTATCTAAAGTACTTGTTTAGTATTTGTATTTGTGAAATTGTTGCAGCTAAATAGCTGACTAGAACTTATTTAAAAAGGGATTGTTTTGGCTCATAGTTTGAGGATATATCGCATCATGGTGTGGAAGACAGGGTAGTGTCATGGCAGCAGAGGCTATGGCTGGAATTAATATCTATTCAGGCCAAGGTGAGCACAAGTGAAACTTGGCCCACAAACCAAAGGCTGTCGCTTAGATCGTTATCCTATATGAATTATGAACATGTCCCTGACAAGCTGTGCATTTGAAACTTAGTCTTTAGCTGATGGAACTGTTTTTGGAAATTGTTAGAACTTTAGGAAATTCCTCATAGGCTCATGTTTTCAAACAAGTACACCAGTTGATGGTGCTATTTAGGGAGAGAGTTGAACCTTTAGTGGATGAAGGCAGGAGAGTACTGGTGGCAGCTTTGAGGGTTTACAGCCTGACCTTGTTAATATAAAATAAATATTTCAGATCACTGAGTTAAAGATATATAAGAGCCTAGTAAGTCTTCAACTTTTTTACCTGTTATATTTTTAAACTGATAGTTCACCTTTGAAAAATAACCACCGGATCCCTTCTGTTTCCATCCCTACTGGTCCTCAGTCCATCTCAAAATCTATTAAATTTCCCCTTCACAATGAAAACCATGTGTTCCACCCTAGAGACATCCTTGTTACTTAGTCTCTCTGGGTCTCTGAATTGATTTTGACTATCCTTCACTTAACAGCTATCATTGACCTAGAAGTAAATACAGATCATATTTGTTTTTCTGAGTCTGGGTTATCTTACTCAGAATGAATTTTCTAGTTGAACCATATGTCTAAATATTTGATGATGTCATTCTTTTTAAAACTGTTAATTTTCTATTGTGTAAATCTAACACTTTTTTATTCATTTTTTGGTTGAAGGACTTCTAGTTGTCTCTAGTTTCTTGCTATTATGAATAAAACTGCAATGCACATAGTTGAGCAAGTGTCCTTGTCTAGAGCAGAGTGTCTTTTGTGTACATACCAAAGACAATTTAGTTGGGTCTTAAAGTACATCAATTCTAAAATTCTGAGGAACTGCCATATTGACTTGCTGTAATGGTTTATCTATGCTTATCCCAGGGAGTGGCCTTGTTGGAACAAGTGTGGCCTTGTTGGAGTAGGTGTGTCACTATGGGCTCGGACTTTAGGACCAATGTCCTAGCTTCCTAGAAGTCAGTCTTCCACTAGCAGCCTTCAGATGAAGATGTAGAACTCTCAGCTCTCTGTGTGCCATGCCTGCCTGGATGCTGTCATGCTCTCACCTCAATGATAATGGACTGAACCTCTGAACCTGTAAGCCAGCCCCAATTAAATGTTGTCCTTTATAAGTCTTGCCTTGGTCATGCTGTGTGTTCATAGCAGTAAAACCCTAACTAAGGTACTTCCAAAGTTGCAATACAAGTTTGCAGCCTCATCAGCAATGGAGGAGTGTTCCTCTTACTCCACATACTGGCCAGCGTGAACTGTCATTTGTGTTATTGAGTTGTAGAAATAAAACTGAGTGGTATTGGCATTAAAAAAAAAAAAAAAAACAGAGACCCATTGATGAATGGAATCCAGTTGAAGACCTAACCATAAATCCATATACTTGATTTTTGATAAAGAAGCCAGAAAGAAATAATGGAAAAAGGGAAGCATCATCAACAAATGGTGCTGGTAAAACTTTATGCTTGCATGTTGAATAATGCAAATATATTCACATTTATCACCCTGCACAAAACTCAAATCCACATGGACCAAAGACTTCAACATAAAACCAGACACACTGAGCTTGACAGAAGTCAAAGTAGAGAATAGCCTTAAACACATTAGCTTACAAGACAACTTTCTAATCAGAACACCAATAGCACATGCTCTAAAATCTGCAATCAAACATGAGACTTAATGAAACCGAAATGTTGTCGTAAAGCAAAGGACATTGTCTAAAGACCAGAATGGCAACCTACGAGTGGGAAACAATTTTCACAAGCTTTCCCTCTGGCAGAGCACTCATATCCAAAGTACATAACAAACTCTAGAAAATAGACATCAGTAAACTAATCCAATTAAAAAATAGTATGTAGATCTAAAGAGAGAATTCTCAGCAGAGAAATATCAAATTACGGAGACACACTTAAAGAAGTGTTCAACATCCTTAGCCATCAGGGAAATGCAAATCAAAACTACTCTGAATCTTACACCTGTCAGATGGCTAAGATTAGTCTCCACTTCTACAGGGTTCCCTAAGTCCATAGGAAAGGAGATGATACAATCTGACTTTCACAAATGCTCAGAGATATCTTTTTCCTTAGAAAATATTTTCCATGTTTTATATTTCTGTTATGTAGGGAATACTTAACTATTTATTTTTAAATCTCTATGTTTTGTCTTTTGCATTTACATTCTGGTCAAATGCAGTGAACAGAATATGCTGATATCTTAATAAACAAATCATTGATGGCATTACTAGCCATGGTTTTGTATTTGTGACCAGTTCTGTAGCTTCAAGGCTTTGAGTTTATATACAAAATACAAAGAATACTTGACTTTAAGATGATATCACCCTCCACAAGTCATTTAAATAATGATCACACTTTAAAATGACTAATCAAACCACATGGAAATGTATCATGCATATTCATAAATAGTTTAACACTGTTGTTAATAATTGTACTGCTTACTCTACATAAAATTTCTTTTTCCCCTACATATCATTTGGTAAAGCTCTTTGTTGAATAGAATATGAGTGATTATCAATTCTTTTCATGTTTTGATGTACAGTCTCTGCCTAAAGGAAGACAAACTAAAGCATGCAGGGTTCGTAGGGTTCTAATCTCACTTAAAAATGATCTGTGTCTGAAAGATTATGGAGATAGAATCATTCAAATAACTCAGGTCTTCCTATTTCCTGCAGATCCTTTTTTTCATTTGTAAGTCTTTGTAAATTTTATAAACTCTTTAATTGTCCACAGTTATTCACCACCTATGCATGAATACCCATGGATCTAGGCTGAATACTGTAATTATCAAGAATGATTTTTATTGTGTAGTTATAACCACTTCATCTCTCTCTAATATAAATCAGGCCTATAAGGGATGTTATGAATTTTCTAAATGCTAATTAGATAAATATGAAAAAAGAATTACTTGAAAGGGAGGTTGTAATGGGCTTCCGCCTTAGCAAATTAGTAAGGCTGTTGCTTACAATTGAGAATTTATAGAGGATGACTTGAAAACATCAAGTATACTGTTTTGCTCCTAAAATCAAAATTGAAGCTCAGCTTTTGATTGCCAAGTTTGGAAATTGTTTCTACTCTGTACTTAGTGCATGCATATTTTATATTTACAAATATATTTTGTAGTAATAATTTAAATTTACTAGTTCATATTTATTATATAAAATAATGGGTTTCATAGCACATTTTTATAAAAGGATATATGCTCTTTGTTCATATTTACTTTCCATTATCACTTCCTGCTGGCTCACTTCTTTTTCTTAGTGTAATTAGAAACATATGCATAGAGCACTCATAAATAATATAATCTCTTTATTAAACTACATTTCATTTCCAATGGTTTCTTCCTTATTGCGCTCATCTGTTTGTCAATATTTTATTTTAGTTCATTTTGACAATAATTATCATTCTAATACTCATTCTTTAGAATCTTTGCCTTGGATTTCATCTACTTTAATGTTATGAGATCATATGATTATTAATTTTTAACTTCTGTATTGGTTTTGCTTTGTTTTGTATTTGAAATTTTGTTTCTTCTATTCTGGGACTTGCACATTTGGACTTCCATCGGGATTTTAGTTCTCTACATCTTTCTAGTTACAGTATTTGCAGTGTTCTGGTGGGAATGCTTAGATCAGTGTTGAGTTTTTGTTTTCGCCATAGCACCAGAAAGGTAGTATAGTACCCAAACTATAAACCATAGGGTTAAGTTACAGCACCATGGCTCTAAGGTCATTCTGACAGCAGAAGACTAACATCAGAAGAAACCACAAGTAAGCAGTTAAAACCTTTCACACCTAGACTTATAGTAACAGAAGAATTAAGTGTCATACTATGATTTCTAAGGTTCCTAAGATTAAGAATAGAAAAAAAATCTTCCTAGTAATCATAGAACAATAGAAATAATCAGAGAAACAACAGCAAGGAAAGGTGGCACAAATTGAAAAGGGGCTAAGAAGAATAAGGCTTATCCAAAAACTTTTAGAGTAGGAAAATGCAAAGATCACAAACAAGAAAGTAAGGTTTTAGGTAAAGAAAATATGGTAAAGAAAGGGAAGGAAAGCAGAGGAAAGATACTATAGAGAAGAATAGAAGGCATTGAAATGGGAAAAGACAAGTTAAAATACAAGTAACAAATAAGAATCTTACACCAGTGTGAAAGCTTAGTGGATTAAGACAGTTAGGCTATCCCATTAGCCTCTTCTCCGTATCGAGAAACTGTTGATACAAACCAGTGAAGAAAGAAAGAAATAGAGCAAATCTTGACTTTAAAACTGAATATTAAATGATCAGCATATAAGAGAGAACAGATGACTGGAAATTTATGGGAAAAATGTACATATTTATATTGATTGACCAGTGCTATTTTAACCATCTGTAAATAAATATTATAATTATTTTAAAAATGGGAAAATAGAATGATGATAACATAAATATAGGAATAAAGACTCACATTAATAATAGGAATAAAAACAATTAAACCTATAAATCTTATTCCCTGCCTCCAGAGGAAGTCACTTACATGAGCAGGGATGCAATGCTGGCCCAAGTCTTTTCCTGTTCCTTGGGCTCACACCATGTGATAATAGCAGAGGCTGTTTGTTACTTGGTTTTCTCTTTGGTACTTATGATATTTCCCCACAGTAGACCCTGCAATTTATTAGCAGTGAGTACGACTCTTGGTGCCTTTTCTCAGTCCAGAAGCAGGAGGTAGCTTGTGTCAAGCTTCCACAGGCAAGCTGGAGTCCTGATCTTCAGGGTCTGTTGATGGAAAGGCAATGAACAAGGTTCTGCAGCAAAGCTCTCCTGTGTATTCTCTTGTTACTGCTCATCCCTCAGGATAAGTTTCCCTCCTTGCACTCACATGGTGAGTGATCACGGTTATCTGATTTTATATCTTCCATGCCCACCTTGATGAGACGAATTCTGTCAACTCACCATGAGTTCATGAGACTTGCCAAGGGCACAGCCCATGGCTCAGTACTCAATTTTGTTATTTTCAAAATCTCTGCAGTTGAAATAGCTGAATGGTGAAAAGCTAGGAGTTAGTTATCTTTCCCATGATACATATTACGTGGATGCCAAGGATGCTCTTGTACTATAGATGAATCCGCTTTTGAATCTAATATTTTAATTGTTTCTGTTACTACTTTTCTGATTCACTCTTTGCCATATTCACTGTGTGCTCCAGATGCTCGCTCTGCCTCTGTCTCTGTCTCTGTCTCTGTCTCTGTCTCTGTCTCTCTCTCTCTGTATGTGTGTGTCTACCTCTTCCTCCTCCTCCCTTCCTTTCTTCTTCTTTCTAAATTTAGTGCTACTGAAAACTACTAAGTGGAATCAGAACCTCACGCTTTTCGTTTAGCCATGATTCCTAGCCCCCGTCCCTTAGACATTTCATTCATTCTGTCCTCCTAATTTAACAATCCCTCCCACCAAGGATATCCACTTTTCCCTTTCTTTCTTTCCTCCTTCTATGTCTCTTGACATGTCAATGGCTTCCCATTGTTACCCATTTTGAATAGATGATCACTGCTTTCTGATAATTTTTATTAACTACATTTATATTTTTTTCTTTTTTGCTTTCAAAAGAACATATACCATTTCACATGCATGTGTGCTTATGCGTGTGTGTATGTTGTTGCTCTTGTTGTTGCTGTTGCTATGTATGAAAGTGTGGTGGTATGTGAAAGGGTGGAGGAGAAAGGACAGTCTTGAATGTTGTTCCTTGGATGCCAATATGTTCACTTGGGTTTGAAATAGAGTTTATTAATGGTCTTGAATTTATCAAGTAGACAAGGTTGTCAAGTAGACAAGATTGGGTGACACTATGAGATACCAGGACCCACTTGTCTCTACCATGACCTTCCTTTCACTGCAGATACTGTGATACCAAGGGTATGCTATCATCATCTCCAGCCATTTTCTCTGGATTCTGGAAATCAAAACTGGTCATATAAATACAGGTAAGCACTTAACTAGTTGACTATCTAATCAGTCCCTTAATTTTTTCTAATTATTGATCAAACAAATTCATGTAATGATGATCAAAACTTTTGACGATCAATAATTTGTTGATTCCTCTCAGTTTTTAATCTCATTTTATTTTTTATTTTATTTTTTTAATTAAATGTTTTCTTTATTTACATTGCAAATTTCATCCCCTCTGAAAAGCCCCCCCTCTCATCTCCCCCTCCATGATCACTAACCCACCCGCCTC
>JADRCC010572537.1:0-11300 GCA_019843855.1 Hylomyscus alleni | reverse complement strand
GATCAGGGGGATTGTTTGAAAATCCAACTTTCAACAGTCAGAATTATGCCTTTTTGGTATTAAAAGAGAACTTACATTATGTTTGGTGCACTAAAAAAGTATTGGAGTCTTCGGTATAGCTCAGTGGTACCACCTTTGCATGGCATACACAAGTTGCCAAGTTTGCAATTTAATAATTAATAATAATAATAATAATAATTATTATTATTGTTGTTGTTGTTGTTGTTATTGTTATTGTTATAGTAATAAAGCCCCCTGAGCAGGAATCAAAAGACCTGGTTCCAGACTTTTTACTAGAAACCTTTCTCCAGTTATGTCTTTTCTTAAACTTTAGTATTCTCAAATGGCAAAGGAGAATTATTCCTCCTGTGTATGAGGGAGTTTAAAAATGACCTGGTCTGAACCAGGAAGCTGGCTCAGTGGCTAAGAATACTTGCTGCATGCTGGAGAGATGGTTCAGTGGTTAAGAGCACTGACTGCTCTTCCGAAAGGTCCTGAGTTCAATTCCCAGCAACCACATGGTGGCTCACAACCATCTGTAATGGGATCTGATGCACTCTTCTGGTGTGTGTCTGAAGACAGCTACAGCGTACTGGTATAAATATTAATAAATAAATAATATTTTATAAAAAAGAACACTTGCTGTGAACCATGAGGTTCTGAGTTCAAATTCCCAGCATCCATGTAAGACACTGGGCATAGCCTGTAACCCCAGAGCTGTGGGAGAGTGAGAAAGGAGGATGGCCAGGCCTTGGCATCTGTCCGCCTTGCTCCAAGTTCAGTGCAAGACCCTACTGCAAGGGAACAAGGCAGGGAGTGGTAGAGTAGGACACCAAAGTCCTCCTCTGACTTCCTCTTACATGTGCATGGGAGCACACTTATGCACTAGTGCTAAATAGTCTCCCATAATGTACCATTCTGATCAAGGCACTGGTGTGTTATAGGCAGTGTAGGGCCACATATACCTAAGGCTTCTTGTCTACGTATTGCTAAATTTAAACTCTGAAGCGTCAAACGTCCATGATGTTAATAGAGATAGAAAAATCTTAGTAGATTCTTTCAACCCCAAGCTTTCTTTCTCAGGAATGCCACAAACGGTTAATAATTACCTGTAAAGCCCCTTAAAAACTCAAGAGTGATGACAACCCACTCTGAGCCTGCCTTGTATTTCTCTGCCAAGAGAAAAATACAACTGTTTACTCATTAACTCCTTCTTTCCAATAGTCTTGTCAAGGAGATGGATGGGGGACGGGAGGAAGAGAGAGAGCTAATGAGTCTGGGGGTGGGATATGAAAGAGAATGTTGATGTCTCCCTGCCCCCAGTGCCAGCATTTTCCTCTGAGAGAGGTGAGAAGAAGTGGGTCTATTTGTTTGTTTGTTTGGATTTGTTTGTTTGTCTTTGTGCAGTCTCTGGCTATGGGAAGGCTGGCTAGTGTCCAACTGCAGCTGCCGTACCTCCCAACCAGCATGTGTAATGCCTGTGGCTCAGCTGTGACCTGCACAGGCTCCTGCCCTCCTCTCAGAACTATTAATATCAACTAACAACTGTTCAGTCCACTCCCAGGCACAAGCCATCTCCTGGGGACACTTGTCATTTACCTGTGAATTTCCAGTGTTAACTGATTCAATGAGAGGCTTTGTAAAAGTAACCAAGGCTGTGACCATTTCAAAATCCTGTAGTTCCCCTAAAGAGTCAGTCTCTTAACTCCAAGGGCCACTCTAAGATAGGTTGATGATGTCACCCGAGGCTGAGCTGCTACCCACCCTACCCCCCAGTCTACGTCTTTTCAGTGTCACTTGGAGAGGCATGTGAGGGTTAGGGATGCAGAGACACAAAGTTTATTCCTCACTGTCAGCAACTCTGAAGTAACAGTTGGATGTATACTGAAAACAGCACATTTATCACAGCACAGAATAACCATCTTCATGAAGTAATACACCTTGTGATTTTCTTTTTAAAAAGCAATTTCATGTCACAGCAACAACTGTCATTTTCTGGGCGTTTGCTTTGTGTCTGTCGCATTGCTGAGTGCTTTATATACTTTCTCCATTGGGGAAGGATTCAAGGAAAAATGGTCATGGTCACATGGGCTAATAAGTGACAGCTCTGTGGACACCAGACTCCTTATGACATTTGTGCCTCTTAAAGTGTGGGGGTTGGGAGCTGAAATGGTCGCCCAGACTGGTCCTGAATTCTTAAGCTTAAATGTCAGCTTCTACCTCAGCTTCTCACCTCCTGAGACTATATGACAGTTGGATATGAGAGTTGTAACTATCCCCACTTTACAGAGGTGAGAGCTGTGCTCACACGCAAAGTCAGGAATAAGTAAAATCTTAAAGTGGTTTTCTAATCCATGGCTTATACTCAGGAAATGTCTCATAAAATATATCAAGATGCCTCTTTCTCAACGGTATTATGAGAGTGGCCATAATTATTTTCTTTTTCATGCCTACTAATAGACTTCCAGAATTTTATCTGTGAATCATAAGCTAAATTTTTCTTTTAGAAAACAGATGGATATTTCCTCCAGTTACCAGCACTCATGTAATATTATTAATTAGATTTATATTATTTTATTTATATATTATACATTTATATGTGATATATATGATAAATTATATTACTCTTATAATTATATTAAATTATAATAACCAGTATTAAATAGTTCATCATTTTGAGCACTATTACCCGCTAAGCATTATTTCATTATCATGACTTGATTTCACCTAAGTCTCATGAGACTACCACGAGGTAAGGGCTCAGCTCAGTGGCAGAGAACTTACCTAGCATATACAAAGCACGGTTTTGATGCTTAGCGTTAAGACATTGTGTTTTCAAACTATAAGGTCAGTACTGTAATGGTCACCATTTTTTTTTCTGGATGAAAATACAGAGACTCTGAGCTCACTCATCTCATGCCATATGCTACTTAAGCAGTGAGCAGGAATCCAAGGCTGTGCTCAGAGCTGGGCCACAGCAACTCCACACCTCCTCGTATCATTCTCTTTCTATCCTCTTTCCTGTTAACCTTCCTTCCAGCCCAAGGCTTATTAAGTCCCAAGACTGAATTTAATCCCTTCGTGGAATTCCATTGTCTAGCTCAATTTCAGGCACATACACACAATATTTGCTCACTAAGCCCTTCCTGCTCCTTAAAAGGGACACTTGTCAACCCCTTTATTCCCACATTTTACTAGCACTGAAACCTGTACAGCAACATCACCCGGAAATCCTCTCAAGGGTGCAACCTCAGCCCTGCCCCATGCCCACGGGGTAAGAATCTCCCTTCTAGAGCAGATTGTGCTCGAACTTGCTACATAGTTGGGAATGGACTTGAACTTCTATTCCTCCTGCCTCTACCTCCCAAATGCTAGGATCACAAGCCTGTGCCACCAGACTGGTTTTATGTGATGCTAGCCATCTAACTCAGGGCCATATGCCTGTTAGGCAAATGTTCTACCCCACCTCAGAATCTGCCTTTATTTAGGTCATGATTTACTGGCACCCTTAAAGATGGACATGCACCAGGTCATTTGTGTCTACCACACCCACCCCTGTGCCACTGTGGCCCCCTCATTGCTATGTGATAAGCTGGCTTCTTTGAACATTATGTATTTGTATGTGCTGGTACGTGTTTACATTTTCCATATTTTCACAAATGCTTACTAAAACAATTTCAAAAATAAAGGCAAGCATGTGGTTCTTATTATTGCCTCTAAACTGAAGAGCGTTCAAAACATCTGCAGCACATGAAATTCTGGAAAACACACTCACATACACACACACACAAACACACCCACCACCGCCACCAAAAAAAAACACTCTCCAAGCCACTCAACTATTTTTCTTTGAGTGGCATGAAGATTAATAAGAAGCATTTGTGAATTTTATGATCTGTTATATTTGTTTCCAAAAGCACAGTTGGGTTTATTGCACATTTCAAATTTATCTTACACATATAGACAGAGGCGCCAGGAGCCAGTTCAATGGGCAAATTGTTTGCTATGCAGCCATGAGGAGCTAAGTTTGGCTCCTGGCATCCATATAAGAAGCCAGACGTGGCACGGTGCATCTGGAACCCCAGTGCTGAGGGGAGAGGGGAGACAAGAAGGAGGAGCTCATTGGCCAATCAGTTTACATGAAACATCACGAACCTGTATCTCAGGAGATACAGGCTGTGCTCTTGCAAAGCATCTGGGTTTGCGTTCTAACACCTATACAGTGATGCGCAACCATCAGTACATCTAATTCCAGGGGATCTGATGCCTCGTTTGACTTCCAAGGGCTCCTGCATGCATCTGGTGCACATACTCATACTCAGGCACACACACACACACACACACACACACACACATACGCACAATATTAAATCATTTTCTCTTTTTGGCTTTTCAAGACAAAATTTCTCTGTATAACAGATCTGGCTGTCCTGGAACTCTGTCGACCAGACTGGCCTTAAACTCACAGAGATCCACCAGCCTCTGCTTCTTGAGTCCTGGGATTAAAGATGTGTGATCCTATGTCCAACCTTAAAAAATGTTTTAAAGAACGAATGAAACAAAGAAACTCTATCTCAAAAAAATAAGTTGGGGTGGAGGGGGCAGTTGAGTCAGTTTAGTGAGCAAAGGTGCTTCCAGCAAAGCTGACAACCCGAGTTTGAACTTGAGACTCACATGGTGGAAGGAACAAACCTATGCCATTTGAACAAACAAAATTTTAAATAAGGTAGAAAAGCAAGTGAGGAAGACATCCATCTCTGGCCTCCCCTGGCACCACCACAGGTGAGCAAAAGCGCACACTCACGAGCACACCCCTGCACGGACCACAGGCGCAGCACACCCCTGCACGGACCACATGCGCAGCACACCCCTGCATGGACCACAGGTGTAGCACACCCCTGCATGGACCACATGTACATGAAACAAGCAAATAGATGTACAGACAAACAGCCACATATTCTGTGCTACTCACTGCCATTCTAAACCAGGAGCTACATTCATTAGGTAATCACTTAAGTTTCCTTATTTCCCTGAGGAAGTCCTGGCACTTCCTTGGATATAGATGCTACCAATCAAACTCTTCCTCTTGTGACCTAGAAACCCTCACTCTCACCCCATAGAAATGATCATGCTTTCATATTGGAAGTGCACCGATGGGCAAGAATCCGGGAAATTAAGTGTCTAGAACAACAGTCGGCACAGACAGCCTCTGGTAGTTTCTTGCATCAAGATGAACTTCTCCACCTTCCTTGAATAATGAATGACATGGTGACTTATCCTAACCAATGCATATAGACGTCATGCTCTAACCAATTCTAAGCCTGGCAACTGTGGTTGTGCCCACTTCCGACTCCAGCTGCCGTATGAGGAGCCCCAGGCTGTTCTAGAAATTGAGGCCTGGAAAAATAGAGACCATAAGAAAGAGAGAATGTGTATAGAGATGGGGAGGCAAAACTATACCTAGTCTGACAGGAAAGGCAAAATTTTTTTTTTAAATGGTTCTTTTATATTTCTTTATGAGCATGGTGTTGGTATCTGTTCGACACCTGGCCACTGTCTCCTTTATGTGAATGAATGCTTTGCCTGAATGTATATATGTACATCCCTAGTGACTAGAGGTCAGAAGAAGGCATCAGGTCCCCCTGGACCTGGAGTTACAGGTAGTTTGTGAGCCATGTGGATTCTGGGAATTGGATCCAGTCTTCTGTAAGAGCTATGAGTGCTCTAAACTGCTGAGCCATCTTGCCAGCCCCACAATGCACTTTTTAGCCCGGTTTAACTACTGCCAAAGTGCAGCCGTGAAAATGAGTGAGGCAAGCAGGATGAGCAGGTATCCCTTCTTGACCCAGAGAATCATGACCAGTAAAAACAGGCCTTGCTCCCAGCCCCTGAGTCTGAGTGATTTGTTACATAGCTGTAGATAGCAGACACTGCAAGTGTGCCTGAGTAGACAGGCCATAAAACTTAAATGGATTGTAAGGAAGAAAGAAAGTCTTATCAAATGCACCTGTCACTAGGAACATCAAGAGATCAGTGTTATCACTGACCTCCTTGACATGTTTGTCGCCATCTTTGATTGAGTGCCCCATGCGAACTGGCTACATCGTCCAACACAGCTTCTTGGGTAATATATGCTGTGACTCTTCAGTAGGCCAGAGAATGAGCTACTTTCTTCTTGTCTTGAAGTTGACAGAAACACAAAGCATTAATTTCTTCTCAGAAGGTGGATTTGGGCATGGGTCTGTAACTCATTAGGTAGAGTGCTTTTAGCATGCACCCTTGTTTGCCTGGGGTTTGATTCCCAGCATTGGTTAACCAGGTACAGTGATGCTAAAACCAGCACGGGGGAGGGGGGAGTGGAGAAAGAAGGATCAGAAGTTCAAGGCCATCCTCAGCTACATAGCGAGTATGAGGTCATCCTGACCTACATGGGACTCTGTCTCAGAGATGCAAAAGGAGGCTAAATGGATTCTCCCACATATCCTCATAGCAACAGCCCTCTGCTCCCTTGGGCTGTGACTATTTTCCACTCTCTTCTGGCTCTTGTGTTAAGAGCTAGACTGCACACAGTGTGGTGGAGCACTAGAACAACGCAAGGTCCAAAGCCCAGTTCACCAAAGCCCTCCACCAGAGAGTGTCTAGTCACAACTCCCCAGTTCTGTGGAAAGGGCTTGAAAAGCAGAAGGTGTTCAACAAGGTTAGGATCCAATCTGTGGATGAGGTATGAGATAAATAAATAGTAAATGGGGTTGATATGAGAACCCGATTTTCTCAAGCTAGACCCTAAGTAGTTCACAGAAAGCTGGATGGATTTCTGGATGGCTCATAACTTTGGTGGCTATCTAGCAGAGTAAGCCAGGCGCTACCTCTGTCTTCAGAAGTGGAGCCAGCACTCTGTTTTAACAAGTATTTCAGGCACAAAACTTAGAGAGCCACCTATCTAGTCTAATTCATCAAAGTCACAGAGTAGGTGTGTAGTAGCTTCAGGTAGAACTTGGGTGACAAACCACCCGAGTTTGCTCGGAAACATGTAGTATTCCGTGTCATGAAACCCAGGGCTAACAGTATTGCTATAGTGAAACACTTGATACCAGACAACTTATAACTTATGTAGCTCCCAGTTTTAGGATGTCCAAGAGCTTGATCCTGGTGACCACTGAGCACTTGGTCATGGCCTTTTGGCTGCATCACAATGTGGTGCCACACAGTAGTGCAGGTCAGTGTTCTTCTCTTCTTACAGTGTGACTAAGGCTGGGTCAGCAAGATGACTTAGTGGGTAAAGTGATCCTGATGAACTGAGTTCAGTGCCCAGAACCCACACTGGAAGGAAACAATTAATTCCTGAAAGTTGTTCTCTGACCTCTACATACATGGCACTGTGTGTGGGCCCATGTTAACACAATCACATCATACACATAAATTAAATTAAATATTTTAAAGTTATTAATGACATAGTGACCCACTTACCCCATGGCCTCATCTAACACTAATAAGCACCCCAGACCCTCATCTGCAGTAGATGAACACGTGAATTGAGGGGCTTCCTTTTCTTTTTTCCTTCCTTCCTTCCTTCCTTCCTTCCTTCCTTCCTTCCTTCTTTCCTTCCTTCCTTCTTTCCTTTCTCCCTCCCTTCCTTCCTCCTCCCTTCCTTTTTCCTTCCTTCTCTTCTTTTTCTTTCTTTCTTTCTTTCTTTCTTTCTTTCTTTCTTTCTTTCTTTCTTTCTCTCTTTCTTTCCTTTTTGTTTTGTTTTTTGTTTTTTGTTTTTGTTTTTGTTTTTTCGAGACAGAGTTTCTCAGTGTAGTCCTGGCTGTCCTGGAACTCACTCTGTAGACCAGGCTGGCCTCGAACTCAGAAATCCGCCTGCCTCTGCATCCCAAGTGCTAGGATTAAAGGCGTGTGCCACCACCGCCCAGCTCCTTTTTTTTATTTTTATTTTTATTTTTTTTGAGACAGGGTTTCTCTGTATAGCCCTGGCTCTTCTGTAACTCACTCTGTAAACCAGGCTGGCCTTGAACTCAGAAGTCTGCCTATCTCTGCCTCCCAAGTGCTGGGATTACAGGCATGTATCACCACTGCCCGGCCTCTTTCCTTCTTTTGAATTATTTGTTTATTTTATGTATATGAGTACAGTGTAGCTGTCTTCAGACACACTAGAAGAGGGCACTGGATCTCATTACAAATGATGTGAGCCACCATGTGGTTGCTGGGAATTGAACTCAGGACCTCTGGAAGAGCAGTCAGTGCTCTTAACCGCTGAGCCGTCTCTCCAGCCCTGGGTGGTGGTAGGGAAGGGCTTCCATATCTAATGCATGAATTGTGAGGGGATGACACTCAAAATGCAGAAAACAGACAAATTTCTATAAAACAAGTGACAAGTTAGTTATCATTAGAGCCCAAGTTTCCCAATTCTTACCCAGAAGGCTTTGCATGGCGTATAGTTAACTGAGAGAGATGCTGTATGCTGGTGCAGAGGGACCTAGTATCTTCACTTTGCAGAGCAAAGCTCCTAAGTACAGGAGCATTAGTAACTTACCCAAGATTGTGCAGCCAGGATCCAGGCTCTGGGCTATCTGTCCCTAACCACAATCCCTATACACAACATTGTTATCATCACGGTTCCCAGTCACTTCCTTAGTTTTCGTGAAATCTCAACCCCCTGTCTTTATAACACCTCTCACATTTGCAGTTATTTCTACAACCAATCATTCTGCTTGTTCCATACTCTCACAAACAGTAGGGATGGAGATAGAAGCAGGGACCACAACTTAGACCCCGTGTGTTGCACACAGCCCCTGCCTCTGCCTCCCAAGTGTTGGGATTAAAGGCTCTTGCCACTGTCCTCCCTGCTATAGGAAAGTTCTTTTAAGAAGTGACGCTAGGGACCTGAAGAGATGGCTAAGCACTTAGGGCCCAGGATTGGTCCTGCACCCACAACAAGTGTCACACAACTACCTGTCGCTCCAGTTCTTTATTTTAAAAAAATAAAATAAAGTAAAATAAAAGTATCCCTCAGCTCCTGGCCCCTGATATCAAAGGTGTAAGAGGAAAGACTGATCATTAAATATGTTAACTTTCCCTGAAATTAAAATAAGCAGGTATTTGGTAAGATTGGTATCAAGACCAGGGACAGATGCATTTTTCTCTGTGAAAGGTCAGGCAGTAAATATTTTCAACTTTGTGGGCATAGTGTCTCTACAACCAATAGTCGCTAATGCCCTTGCATCTCAAATGTAGCCACAGAATAGTATGCAAATGACTGGCTATAACTACATCCCAACACACCTCTAGCTGCAAAAGTCAGCTGACACCACCACCACCACCCCCTCAGTCAATACTGCTGGAAGACGCTCTGCTAGAGGCCCAGTGAAGAAGACAGGACACGCTTATCCAATGACTGAGGAAAAACAAGATTTAAATTTAGGATCCTGTTTGCAAGTAGAGAAGTCATGTGAGGAGAGCTGACTCCAAGAGGCTAGGAAAGAAGATCCTGAATGTTTGACCAGAAGGTTCGAGAATAGGGGAAACCAGGATATAGGAAGGGAAGAGGATAGACCTAAAAACAACTCTCCAAGAGTTGAGAGAGAACAAGGAAGGGCTGAGCTCAGGGACGCCACCCATAGGTTCAAATGTCAATGACTTCATCCTGTGCAGTGTCTGAGGACAGATACATCAACATTATCCAACAACCCTGCCAAGTGCATCTTTTCCTCATTTTACTTTGAAGTCATTTTACCAAAGACTAAGCTAGTTGCCCATCACAGCGAGCCAGGAAACACTGAGACGGAAACCCGACTCTTCGATATGGTTTCTTTCCCTCCTTTCTGCTCTCGGATTGGATACAAGATTCTCTAGGATGACATAGCAAAACATATATTCAGAAAATTTCTTTTTGGAAGCCTAATTAAAAATAATTACATACCTTAAAAGACACTAAAAAAGACAGCAAGCGTGCCAGCAAGGAAGACAGTTCATATTATATCAATGTCTTTATGGGGTTGGATCCTGTTCAGAAAAGTCTTGGGCTCAAAGGGTAATTGCTGGCAGCACGCAAAATCCATCAACCCATAATTAACATGTGACAATTATTCTAATTGCCTCTAACAACATTTCTATGTTTTTAATTGTAGAACAATTTGCCAATCGGATTGTTAATTGGCAATTTATATTTTAAACACGTCAAGGACAATGGAGCCTTATTTCTTCCCAGGCACGGAAGACATTCACTAAATTTTTAAGAGTCGTTTGCTTCTTTACTCTAACCCGGGGACCCCCCTCAGGTGGCTCTGGCTGCAGTTGCTTCTAGCCCGAGTGTGTTTTCTCTGGTAACTTAATCTCCCTTTAAGAGCTTTAATACGTTTTCCTAACAATTCACTTAGACCAGATCCTTGGTTCCTGCTAGACACCCTGAACAGGGCTCCTGTTGACTTCAAAAGGAATAGAGGGTGCACAGCATTGGGGTGCGGGAATACAAGGGATCTGGTTCCTGGTTCAAAAGCTCTGCACACACCATAAACCTTCCCTGGTGTCTTCCTGTGTGTTAAGGGCCAATTAAAGCTCATGAGGGAGGTCATTGTATGAAACCACCCTGGCAACTTGGGAACTTGCTGGAAAAAAAAACTCTGCATGGAGTATGAAATCAAGTTGAGTGGCCCCAGCTCCCATGCAGACCCCCAGCTGCTCACAGGGAGGGACTGAAAAGAGGAAGGATGGCCTCCAAAGACAGAAAGGCAATTAAAAAAAAAAAAAAAAAGCTCCTATGCTTGGCTTCTTGAAACAGTGTTTCCTGTAGCCCAGGTTAGCCTTGAATTACCTATGTGGTTGAGTACAATCTTGATTTTCCTTCCTCCAACTCCAAAGGGCTGGGGTTACAGATGTGTGGCAGCAAGCCTAGTTAATGTGCTGGGGTTTGAAGCCAGGGCTCTGTGCCTGCTAGGCAAGCCCTCTATTAGCCGAACTGTCTCTTCTATCTCTTCTCTCTGCCTCTGTGTGTTTCCGTCCTTCTTTCTGCTTCGGCATGTGTTTATAATATCAACTATTTTAAAAGAACTCATCAGTCACACATCAACCTCTTGTCCCAAATCCAAGGGTCTCTTTCCTGAGACTAGGGTGACTTGCCTCACATGTGCAGCTCAGAGCTGCAGAACTGTTCTTGTGGGCTGCTGTCTGCCGCCTCAAGCATCTGTCCTGCCTAAGACGTTAGTTACTTCCGGGTGGAGTGGGCCGAAGAGTTTTTCCTTGCTTCTTACTTCCCTCACTAAAACCATAATTGTGGCTGTGACCTTCATATAATGATGCTAAGT
>JADRCC010572533.1:0-32107 GCA_019843855.1 Hylomyscus alleni | reverse complement strand
TCAACACGTCACAGCTGGAGGAACAGTTGATGGTCTCTCCTTTGGCAGATTGAATATTACCTTCTGGTAATGTAAAAGTTAGTGCCCTGCTGACTTGTAAGTCAGTCACTGTGTAGACCTGGCTAAACTCAGAGCCTCTAACTGTACTAATCCTCCTTTCTAAGCAAATTATTTTTTTTCTTAAGATAAGCCCTCTTTTTAATAAATAGGTAAGTATTATCGCTAATAAGGAACAATTTAAACACCTTCATAATAATGAATAGAGCACTTTCCTGAGGTAGTCACACACAACTGCATCACACAAAGGAAGTCTAGTATTCTCTAAGAAATTAAACTAGAAGTGTTAATTCTTCAGTAGTTCTACAAAAAACTGTGTGTTTAATATCTTTAATAGAGATAAAATAATTTAACATATTTTTGATTATGAAAATTTCTTGAGTATTAATATGCTTTTTCTTCTTTATTCATGTATATTTCAGTAAACATAATTATTGTTCATTCAATTACTCCAAAAAGATTAAATCATTAACTTTAAGGTTAAAGGACTTTAAATCATTTGTTTGGTTTATTTAATTTCAGTTTTTCTTCCTCTTAGAAAAAGTATCTGTAAGTTATTGAAAAAATTATTTTTGCCAGGAAGCAGAGATGGGTGGGTTGGTGAGCAGGGTGAAGGGGGAGGAGATAGCTGGTTTTTGGAGGGGAAACCAGGAAAGGGGATGCCATTTGAAATGTAAATAAAGAAAATGTCTAATAAAACATAATAGGGGAAAAAAAGAAAGTTGGAAGGAAAGTTGTTGAGAAGAACGGTTTCATGGGGAGAAGAAGGGCGATGAGGACTAAGGGGTAAGAAGGGTTGTACCTCCTTGAATACATGTAGAAAATTCTTTAATAAATTTTGTAAGTTGAAAAAAATTGAAAATATCAGCTACTTATGTAAACTTGAACATGACAGTGTTTTGAAGCACTAGAACACAGTAGTCTCTCACTCTTGAGAAAAGGGAAACAGAAATCTCATCAATAAAATTCTTATTTTTATTAAGAAGAGATTAATTGATTCATTGTTAATTGTAGAGGAAGAAAGTGGTTTTTTTAGAAGTCACATGATAACTTGGATAGTGCTATTTTCTTCTGATAGTACTTGTCTTTGTGGGGGAAATTAATAATAAGTTTATATTGCTAAATGAAGAGATAAGTAACAGTTGACATGATTGCAGCCAACATAAAATATTTGTGAGAACTTCACGCTGTAAAAAAGTATTCCAAGCACTTTAATTGGTCTGTTTTATTTTGGAAGTTTTGTAAATGTAGAAGTTTGTATAGATGAATCATCCATATACTTAAGAGCAGGCATCTAAAAGCTCATCTTCCTGTCTGCCTTTTCTTCTGTACTATATTAATTTTCTTGCTACAATCATCAGACATGTCATAAGTTAAGATAATAGACTCAGATTTAACATCATTTTGACTAGTAAGAAGATTCAATAAAGAAAATACAACTACTTATATGGGCATAAAAAGCAGTTTCTGAGAAGTTTGTTACCATAGTATCTCCTCAATCTATTCAGCATTTTAGAAAGAAAAGAACTAAAGAAAACAAATACACATACACACACAGACACGTTTGATCAAAAATACAGAAACTGAATTTTTGCAGCAAATGGAAACTTTGAATAGATCTACTTTAAATCTTGTTTTACTTAAAAATAAACAGAATGCAAATTATTTAGAAAATTAGAGGTAGTCAAGGGTGGTTTCTTATACTTGTCATCCTCGTGCTAGTGAGACAAAAGTAAAAACAAGGTTTACTGGTGCAAGACTTGGGCCAGCCTGGCTTATGTTTTCTAGGTCACATCATTCGTAAGGTTTAACTCAGACATAGAATGAGTGAATAAAGGTTAGTATACAGAATATTTCACATACTGGCAAAACATTACATTTCACCACCATGCGGCGTTAGAGGTGGTACAAAGAAAGCAGCACAAGCAGATGTGCACTCTTACAAAGGACAAAAGCTTTGGAGCAGAGATGACCAAGACAGATGTATTCATCAGGACAGTGACTGAAATATTTCAAACCTAGATTGTCACTGAAAATGCCAGTACACAAAGAATGTGTCCTAATTTAACATCAATTAATATCATGTCTGACATGCTTTCTCAAAGAAAAGATTCTTTCTTCACTTTGTATCTATTATGGCTTTCCAAACAGAAACCTGAACTGAAAATTTGAGTCACTTAATGTTAGAGGAAAAACTTTCTCTGATGACAGTTACGATCTCACGAGGAGTTGAGCAATGGCTTATGTATTCTTTACTGAAATCCCCTTTCTTGATTTCAATGATACAGACTATGTGTCTTACATTTATTATTGTTGTTTTCAGACCTTGATGAGGCTGACAGGAACTTTTGGGAGTCAGGACTTCAAGTTTAACTCATGAGAACATTGCAGATCATTGTGTTCTCTGTGTGCAGTAAATTGGGAAGGTAGGATGCAATGATGTAATTCTCACAATAGCTCTATTATGTTGTTACACTCATTTTAAGTAAATGATCTGAAAGAAATTTTAGTTATTTTACCTTAATGCTAGAATCACACGACTAGTGAACACTTCTCTCTGATTCTGGCTTAGTCAAATAGGTTTTCAAGGACTGACAGTACCATGAGAACACATGATAGCATCTTTTTAAGTACATGTGTATTATGATTTCAAGTTTATTTGTAACTTCTCCTGGCTCTTTCCACTCCTATTAAAAGTAACTAAATTCACATTTTTTATTGGACTACCTATTTTATCTACAATCTTTTTCAGTATAAAGTATTAGAAAAAAGGATCTCAGATCATAGATTCAGCACAACATAGGTTAGAACTTAATTTGTAATGAGGAATGTTAAAAAAAAATCTGTGGATTAAGTTAATCTCCTCCACACTCTCTGGGATATTACATTGTTTTATTGATTATCATTTTGTATGGAAAGTCACCTCAGTGAAATTTAAAAGTTTGACAACTAAGATCTATTGTGGCAGATAATCTCTTAAGTTGATGAAGCTGAACTAGAACATTATCGGCAGGCTAAGTGTCTGGTGCCTGTTTTTATTTGTCAACTATTATTCCTATGAACTCTGTTGCCTGCTCTCAGTCTGTCCACTGTTGTGACAGCACTTCCTTGATAAGGGATGATGGTCAGTGCTTATTGCAAGGCACACATTTTTTAATATGTTTCTGCAAAACTCACTTCTGTTACATGTCAAATTTGTGTTTCCTGATTAATTCTCTCCCTTTCTATAAGGTCAGATCTGTTTCGTTTTTGAAAATTTACCCTTAAGTTACTTTTTCTCTGATGAAAGTATAAATCTTTTCTTTGACTCTAAATATCTTTAATAAATAGTAGTGCACTTAAAGAATTTTCATTTACTTTTCTGTGACATCTGACAAAAGAAAACAACTCCTTACACACACACACACACACACACACACAAATTAACTTTATCAGGCATAGTGTTTCACATCTCTATTTTCTTTTGGTGGTTATTTACTTTATGTGTCAGAGTATTTGCTTGCTTGCATGTGTTTTCACCATGTGCATGAATATTGATTGATGTTAGTCGTAGATGCCACAAGGAGAGAAGCTCACCAAGATGCTAAGCTTTCATTTCCCAAAGAAGCAGATGGAGTTCAGCCTTCTCAGAAAAGACTGACACCCAGTTAGCTCACTCCAGTTACTCTATTCAAACATTATACAAGGTTAATTGGGGTTGGGAAAGGTTCCAGTAATGAAAATTATCTTGCCCTTGCTTCCCTTGGGAGCAGGCAACCCACACAAATCTCAGTCCCTTTTGACCATGGCTAGCCATAATCAAAAGATGAGGAAGGGTACAAAGATAAAAATAATCAAAAGATGAGGAAGGGTACAAAGATAAAAAGGGTGACTTCCCAAAATATGAGGAGGGGTATAAAAATAAAAATAGCGGTGTCCCAGTAGAATAAATATTTTAAAAAGATCACAGAGCACACCTTTATAGATCATAGAATTTCCCACCAGTAGCATGCCAATACTATTATCTCCTTTGTTGAAGAGAAATCAGTTGCTGGATTCCATGTCCTGAAACATAGCTACAATTATAAAATTAAATGGTATTTTACAGAGCTCATCATTAAGAATTTTTTTTTATTTTCAGAGGAAATAGGTAATGTTTTCAGTTTATACATAGCAACTCACACTCATCCATAACTCACATTCTAGAGAACCAAATGCCTTCATGTAACATCTGCATGCATAGCTTTTTATTATGTAAGATGAAATAAAATTATCTCCCATAGCTTTACTTAGCATGGATCACAAAAGAAATATGTTGCTTATAATGTAAATAATCAAATATATTTGTCTTTTTCAATAATATAGTCTGCATCAATAAATGTATAACATCATTTAACTTGAACTTAATTCTGTTTTCATTGGTCATAAATTATATTAATTGTCAATTAAAATTATCCCGTTCATATGCAAAAGTTAAAAAAAAAGTTATGCTTTCTAATTTAGACTTAGAACAGCAGCATACTCTAAAGATATATTGCTTTACTGAGAAATAGACAGACAGTGTCTTCCATATTTATGTAGCATGGTAGTTTATCTGTTTACTCACTATCATTTAGACGATTTTAGTTGTCTGACTTCTAAAAGAACATTGGAACCGAAGGGTTTTGAGCTACTTAGAGTTTCTACTTAAAATATTGTTTTGTAGAATTCTCAGGGCTAGCCTCAGTCTTAGCTCATTGTTCTTTTCCAGGACAGCTGCAAAAAATAGGGCAATAGCTCAGCTTTTTGAAAAGGCTAGAGCATCATGCAGCTTCCGTGTAATGTATATCTGGCTAGTGCTTATTATATGCCATAATTTTGAGATTGAGCAGCTACTGAGCCACATATAAATCTGTAATACCAATGTTCCTATTTGTAGTTGGAGAGAACAGAAAGTGAGCTATATTTTCAGAGTGATATAAGTGACTTCTGGCGTTCACTCTAACATGTGCATGGCTTACAAGTTATCAGTTCAGTATTTACAGCACAAAAGCACAAAGCACAACAGGCAAATTCAACACTTCCTGTGTTTATATGAAAAATGAGTCACAGTCCAAATGATTGCTGTGAAACAGGAGTGAAGCAAAAATAGTTAAAGTGACCACATGTCTCCCTCACTCCACAGGTGTTACCTGGTAATATTGTAAACTTAACCAAAATTGAAAGAGGAGATTTTTGACAAAATTAGAAATAATTCAGTTTTAAGATGAACCTAAATGAAAACAATAATAATGACTACTTTAACGTACATATTCCAATCATACAAAGAATTAAGGTATGATGGTTAGGCTTAGTCCACACCTATTGACGTTGTACATTCTACTTACCAATTTAAAAAAGATAACATTACTTTTGTCTGTATTGCATGCAAATACCAATAAATGTCAAACTCTGAAGTAAACAGAAATGTAGATAAAAAATATTCTATTTCAGAGGGTTCCAAACTAGAACCAAAGCCTGAGTAAAAATTGGGACTATATTTTACACATAAACTTCTTTTAATTATGTTTGATGTGCGTCTTTTTTGGCAGTGTTGCACTAGCCTGCTTTGCAGTCAGTTCATCATCATTGATATCAGAGCTTTTAGCTGGGTTTGGTGTTTACATTTGCACTTTGGTAATTAATAAAGTACCTTCAATACCATGGAATTAGTCCTCAAGAGGCAAGGCTCTAGGTAGGCACCATATGAAATTCTCCATGATCAAAGAATTGTGCAGGTGTTGTCTTTAGCAGTAGGATCTTACTGTTAGTTTGCTGAGAGCAATCAATAGCCTTGGCAATAGCATGTGTGTTTTATGATTTTCCACTTAGACCCTTTTGCAAACAACTCAATTATATGTATACTGCATAATTTTATTTTACTCTTTTAATAAGCTCCAAGTTTACCACTGTCCAGAGAGCCTGGATAAAATGGAGAACTCCCTTGACTGGCAAGGCTTCCATTCTCTGACCACATCTGGGGAGTTCAAAACCCCTCACATACCTCTACCTATAGAATATCATGTAGCTTTGGTTAAGATTATAGGTACAACTTCCTTTTCCTGATAATAACCCATTTTGCAGGCACCTGACATACCTTGAATGCCCCACCATACTAATGAGGTATTTTGGTACCTAAGCTTTCAGCCAATGTCCTTTGTCCATTCTGGATATTCTAGCCCTCACCCCCTAAATTATATAAACCTTGAATCACCTCATATAATGTTGTTCTATATCCCTGCAGCTAGTCTTTGTGTGTCTTCATTATCATATGTATTCATGGGGCTTCAGAGCCCACTGACCATTGTCTCTGTTTCCCATGCCTTCTTAGTCCTATATCAGCCTATGTTCCCAGGGGGCTGGAAGGATCACAGTTGTATTCCCAGAAATGAAAGCTTACTTTGGTGACTAGACATGCCTGGTAGAGGCTGTTTCTCTTGTTATATGGTGATTTCATTTAGATCACATACAGACAGACACACACACAGACACACAAAACATTCACACACACACATATATATGTATCTACATATATATTCATATGGAAATGAAATACTATATATATTATATGTATATAGTGTCTATATATACCTATTTAGGATTATATATATATATATACATATATATATATATCATATAGCATATGACTATTTAGGCTGTTTCTAATTGCTGGCTAATATGAGTAGATCAACAATGAACATGGCTGAGCAAGTATCTCCCTGGTAGAGTGAAGCATCATTTAGTTATATGCTCAAGAGGGATATAACTGGATCCTGATGTAGATCTCTTATCAACTTCCAGAGAAACATCTCACTAATTTCCTCGGTGGTTGACCAAGCTGGCATACTCACCAAGAATGGATGAATATTCTAGCATTGGAATATTTCTTTTTTGTGCATGCGTAAGTATCACTCTGTTTTTATTTCTATAGCTCTGTAGTACAATTTTAGTTTGGGAATCATGATACCTCTAGCAGTTCTTTCATTATTCTCTATCGGTTTAGATACATTGGGCTACTTGTGTTTCCATATGAAGCTCAAAGTTGTTCTTTCATGATGTGTAGAGAACTGTGTAGAAACTGTATTGAATCAATGGCCATTCTAATATATTAATCCTGCCTATAGTTTAACATAAAAGATCTTTCTGTTTCTTGATTTCTTCTTTAATTTCTTTCTTCAAAGTATTAAATACCTTTAAATACATTTAATATATTGGTCTTTCATGTACTTGGTTCATAATACAATTTTATTTATTATTATTGTTCTCTGACTTTCTCAGGGATGCCTATCATATATTGATATATAATATATTTTCTCTCGGATTTTCAGTATCATTTCTTTCCTAGATTTATCATAATTATATTTTGTTAGATGATAATGTTATCTGAGATGGCAGTGTTCTGCACTGGTTCTTATTTGGCTTCTCCAGCATGGCTTCTCCTGGGTGCTGCCATGCTTCCTACCATTATGGTAATGGGCTGAACCTCTCAATCCATAAGCTAGCCCTAATTACATACTTTCCTTTATAAGAGTTCTCTTGTTCATGCCATCTTTTCAAAGCAATAAAACCCAAAGTAAGACATCACATATGCACCTACTTTTCTCTGATTCATAAACATGGAGAAGGATCTAATTTAAATTAATTAATTATGCATTAGCCTAGCTTGTAAACACTTAGGAATGGTAACTACAAGGCAATGAGGTTGATAGACCATTTTCTTTAGTAAGGTTAAAAGAAGTAAAAGAAAAGAAGGTGAATGCAGAGTAGGATATTAGGTTAAGTCTCATGTATTCTAAAAGGTATATTACTAACTAATAGGACTATTTTTCCAGAAAACATCTCAGTCTTTTACAATGGAAGAAATATTTTCCTAAAATTGCATCAGTGCAGTTTTCTTCTGCCTAATGTAGTGCTGTATTCCTGTCAGAGAAGACCTGGCTGCCACTTTTTAGGAACAGGTACTTAGACTCTGGCATAGATAGTTAAGGATAAGAGACAATCAACTAGAAAAAAAAATCATTGAGTTTTATAAATGTTCAAAACTTAGCAATATCATAGAGTTAGACTGTCATATGAGTTAATATGTGACATAGCCATTCTTCTCAGTCAGTAAAAAGGATATCTGTGGATATAAGTGTTTCTCATCATGATGCATATTTTTTTTAATTAGATATTTTCTTTATTTACATGTCAAATGATATCTCCTCTCCTGGTTTCCCCTCTGGGAAAAAAAAAAGAAAGAAAGAAAAAGAAAGGAAAAAAAAAACCTGTCCCCTCCCCTCTCCCCCTGCTCACCACTTCACTCTCTCCCACTTCTTGACCTTGGCATTCCTAGGGGAGAGGTCAATTCAGAGGATGTACTGCTTAGCTTATTCAGAGGATGTACTGCTTAGCTTATTTGAAGTCTCAGAGTGCGTGTTTCACATGATGATCCTATTAAAGCATCCTTAGAAACTTGGTCTTTAATAGTCTTTATTATGCTATGGGCATTCTGAGATGTATTAAACATTATCTGTAAACTGCCATGCGGTGTATTTTACTAAAACAGTGGAATTTGAACCATGTCCAGTGTTCCATCTCATTTCCTAAATACATGGAATCTAATGAGTATCTGAAACAGCAGACTTCGTCCTAAGTATTGTGTTCTCATGCCTGCTACCTTAAATCATTAATATCAAGATAAACACATGACCTTACAGGTGTTGTTAGTCACAATAAAAGACTTTAAAATTTTTTCTGATGTATGATTCTGTTACTCTCTGATGATTCCTAGGATTTTCTCAAAGTATAATGCTAGTAGTGAAGATAATAAACACTTATACTTTAAATGTTGCTCACAGGTAAACAGTATGTTTAGCAAAAGAAGGCTGAAGTAATTGTCTGACATCCAATGTCAGACAATTGCTACATTGAAAAGCTTTCAAGGCCTCATGCACTCAAGCAGGCTCTAATTTAAAATGTCATTAAAATTTCAATGAAATCTCAAACATTTACATAAAACTAAACAAGATTTTTGACATAAACTTACATTACTCATCATCTGTGTGTCATATTTCATTTGATCTTCAACAATATCAGATAGTTGAACACAAATATCATGAAAAGTTATGACTCTTAACACTATATTTTAATTTATATTTAAATATTTAAGATTATAATTTTCTTTCTTGAGATTCCCAACATTTTCAAGAACATAAAACTCTTAAAATTAGTACTCTAGTTATATTTAAAGGCTGTGGGTTATAGAAAGAATATCGTAGGTCTGTATAGATATGAGACCTATTAATAATAAATCACATAACCTATGTGTTAGGAAGAAATTAGGACTTGAGACATCTGGGAAGGAAAATGTCAGGCATAGGAGATTCTCCAGGGAAGATGTGACAAGACAGACTCATAGTACCTGGGCACAGGTAACCAGTCATTTGGTACAATGTTGGTTAGATTAAGTGGGTTACTTTCAGTTATGATCTAATTAGATTGTATATATAGCCAAGGTGTTTGTAAATATATTTTGAGTCTGAGTCTTATTTCTGGAAGCATGGTGCTGGGAGGATGAATCAAATCTAACTTCTATAAGGGATTTTTGGGATTCTGTGGAAGCTCATGTGGAATCATTCAACAAAAGGAAATTTCTTGACCTAAACAAAACTTACCTTACTTCAACTTTCAATTTTATATGTACTCAACATTGATACTGAAAGTGTAAAGTATTAGCAGAAAACCTTCAGTAAATTAAAGCATAAATTTATTACAGAGAATTAGTAGATAGCTACAAAAATATTACTACGGAGTAATGAAATACCTAAAGGAGACATAGATTGAGCATGTAGAAAAGAAGCATGATCTCATCAGCTAAGATGGGAGAATATAAAATTTAGTAGCGTGCATGATGTTTTTCTAAAATCAAAATTCAGGAAGAATGAAAGAAGTAAGTATGTCATCAATCACTATGAGACAAAGAAAGGATCAAAATGCCACTGGTGTTTTAACAGAAGACTGAATTTAATGGTGAAATGGATGCGACTGGAGGAAACTTTATTGCTTAAGTAGAGAAAAAGATGCTCCAAACCGCACATAGCCAAGTGTGACTGACTGGTCATGGAAGGCAGAGGAAGCACAATAAGGAAAATCCTTTTTTTTGTTTGTTTGTTTTTTTGTTTTTTTGTTTTTTTGAGGCAGAGTTTCTCTGTATATAACCCTGGCTGTCCTGGAACTCACTCTGTAGACCAGGCTGGCCCCGAACTCAGAAATCGCCTGCCTCTGCCTCCCTTATTGTGGTTTCTTGAGAGATGTGGTTGAGATAATACTAAAACCTTAGATTGATATTCTGAATATTTCTTGTAGAAGTCATCTCTTCTTGTCTTTTACTTTCACTACTGTCATTTAGTGCACAGAAATCAATGCTCTGGTATAAGAGTTATAAAAGATTTGTTTGGTGGTAAAGGTTTTTATATTCTTGTTCTTTATATGAGTATGTACTAACACAGAAGGTTTTTATTATCTTGTAGTTACTACCTGAACTCTTTTGATTTTTTTTTTAAAGATTTATTTATTTATTATATGTAAATACACTGTAGCTGTCTTCAGGCACACCAGAAGAGGGCGTCAGACCTCATTACGGGTGGTTGTGAGCCACCATGTGGTTGCTGGGATTTGAACTCATGACCTTCCAAAGAGCATTTCGGTGCTCTTTCCTGCTGAGCCACCTCACCAGCCCAACTCTTTTGATTTTTAAGATCCTTTTATTTATTTTTTGTATACTGACAGTGTCTTCAGACACACCAGAGGACGGCATTGGATCTCATTACAGATAGTTTTGAGCCACCTTGTGGTTGCTGGGAATTGAACTCAGGACCTCTGGATGAGCAGTCAGTGCTTTTAATCGCTGAGTCATCTCTCTGGACCCCACTACCTGAATTTTTAAAAGCAGTTTTACCAGCATTAGTCAAGGTTCAATAGATTAAAGCTTCATAATATAGATAAACAAATTTAAATGACTAAAATAAAGTTTTTGTGCTAAAACGTCTTGTTAGAGCTACTGCTGACCAACAAATTCAGTCTCCCTGAGATGCTGTTTGAACTCATGATGGAGTTCCCTAGGAGAGTGTTAGAAGCTGGGGCAATCCAAGGTTTTCTCAGAGGCTCTGATGAAAGAGCAAAGGAAATGATAGTTCTGTGTCCTTGTCTGAGGGCAGACTGGGAAAGTTCTTATCTGCTGCTAGGTACAGGGCTTTGAAGGAGTTGAAGGTTTGGTCCCTGCAAACCTAGCTTTCATCCTTGAAATGCTGTCCTTATCAGTCTTAAAGTAGTGGTGTCTGAGGTAACCTGTGTTCTCTTTACAACGTTGCTTGATTTAGCTTTCAGTTGACCTTGGTCTGTTTCCCCCCTGAAACAATATGGACCATTCTGTACTTAATAATAAACTTGCTTGGTCATTAGCTTATGCAAGACCTCCCAGTCACATTTTGCTTTTGTTTCTCTTATTTCTAAACTACTAGCCATTTAGAACCCTTATTCCTGTGGGTTCAAGTGATCTAGGCCAGAAGAACTCACTATAAAGAGATGATTGAGGTATGCTGAGAGCCTTTAAGACTTGTGTGAAAGACATTGTACAAGTGAAGTAACTTAGCAAATCGTAGAGGTGATATTTTGAACATCCCAACAACCAGGTTGCCAAGCACTGCAGGAGCAGAGTAGATCAGAAACAGTATCCCAGTTCTCATACAATGTTTATTGAGCACCCTTGATTGCTCCTGCTTGGAGCAGACAAAAAAGAAAGTATTCAAGACACATCTCCACAGTTACAAATTAGAGGATTTAAATATAAAATAGGATTATTTCATAAGTGCAAGCTGACACACTGAGCCATTAATGTCTGAAATTATAAGTTGTTAAATCAAATATTTACTGTGTCACACATGAAATATTGCACATATGAACTGGATTATGATTTCACACTGAAGTACTTACATTCCTATCTACCCTTATTTCCATTCATAACTTACACGTAATGAGTATTCCAGTTAGAACTAAATTATTTAAAGACTTTTAAACTCCCTTTTGTCATGCCTAATGTGATTTGTAACTAGTCCAAATATTGCTTGGCTCTGTTTCTTATATATGAACTAACTTCAATAGCATAGGAAGTGATATAGTAATACAACACACCTTGTTAAGGGAAATCTGAGTATACCATACATCACTTTCACTGGAATTTATCAAGATTCAAAAGTGATTTATCACATTTCTTTCCTTTGTCAAGGTGAATGTAGAAGCAAATGTTAGGGGAAGCTCAGATCAGTAGGAATCGGAGAATAACCATAATAAACTGAAAAGGCTGCCAACACAGAAAACTCAGTGAGAGTTAAATAAACTTTGTGGTGCTAAGTCATGGAGTTCCTAGGTTGTTTATTCACTACAACATATTCTAGGTAATGCAGTGACAACTTACTCAATTTATTGACGCTATTGCATTATCAGTAGAGTCCAGGACTCTTATCAGCCTCCAAGCAACACATCATTCCTCCTAGTCTATGCTCATTAATTCTCCGTAGCATTCTAATATGTTCTCTTTTACTTTTAAAGTAATAAGTGATTCTCCTGCACACATATCTCTTTTCTTGTTGCAACAGCTCTAGATTTCTTGTCATTCTGCTTTATGTTGTCTTCCTTAAATATTAAACATTTTTCAGAATTCAGATGATAAAACTTCTCTATATTGAAACTGTTTTATATTTTTGTTATTTTCTTTTCTATTTGATGTTTTAAAATTGGCATTGTAATAGAATATGAATTGTATCGCAGGTTTGGGATTTCTGTGAGGAATCACATATCTTCATTTAGAGATATGAAAGAATGTTTTTTCTCCATATCTTATATCCTCAATAATCATTCATTAGAGATTTTGTTGATTGACATTTTGATGTCCCACACATGTCTATATTCCTCTCTTTGTGTGTATGTGTATGTGTCTGTATATGTGTGTATGTATGTGTGTGTATGTGTGTGTGTTTCCCAATGATGTTCCACAGAGTATTCTTACTTTGCTAACTCTTGACTGTTATTCCCTCTTTTAGCAATCTTCTCAGGGCAGATTGCTGCACACAAACCTGATGCAAAACTCCAGTCTTTTTGTTTGTTTGTTTGATTTCAATTTTTTATTAGATTTCCCTTATTTGCATTTCAAATGTTATCCCTTTTCCTAGTTTCCCCTCTGAAAACATCCTATCCCATTCCCCACCCTACTTCCCCGCTTCTAGGAGGGTCTTCTCCCACCCACCCACCGACTCCTGCTTCCCCATCCTGGCACTCCCCCTCACTGGGGCATGGAGCCTTCACTGGACCTCCCATTGATGATCTACAAGGCCATCCTCTGCTACATATGGGGGTAGAGTCATCTGTTCCTCCATGTGTATTCCTTGGTCAGTGGTTTAGTGCCTAAGGTCTCTGGGGATCTGGTTGGTTGATATTGTGGTTCTTTGTATTGGTTGCAAATCCCTTCAAGTCCATCAGACCTTTCTCTAAGTCCTCGATTGGTCAGTACAATGGTTGGCTGTGAGCATCCACCTCTGTATTTGTCAGGCTCTGGCAGAGCCTCTCAGAAGACAGCTGTATCAGTCTCCTGTCAACAAGTACTTCTTGGCATCAGCAGTAGTGCCTGGGTTTGGTAACTGTGTATGGGATGTATCCTCAGGTAGGGCAGTCTCTGGGTGGCCTTACCTCCAGTCCCTGCTCCACACGTTGTCTCTGTATTTGCAAATTCATATGGAAAAAAAACAGTATAGCAAAAACTATTCTTAACAATAAAAGAACTTCTGAGGTAATCAACATCCCTGACCTCAAGCTGTGTCATAGAGCAATAGTGATACAAAACTTCATGGTATTGGTACAGAGATAAGAAGATCAATGGAATAGAATTGAAGACCCAGAAATGAACCCACACACATATGGTCACTTGATCTTTGATAATGGAGCTAAAACCACCCAGAGGAAAAAAAGACAGCATTTTCAGCAAATGGTGCTTGTTAAAAAGGTGGTCAGCATGTAGGAGAAAGCAAACCAATCCATTCTTATCTCCTTTACAAAGCTCAAGTCCAAGTGGATCAAGGACCTCAATATAAAAGCAGATATACTGAAACTAAGTGAAGAGAAAGTAGGGAAGAGCCTCAAACACATGGGCAATTTCCTGAACAGAACACCAATAGCTTGTTGCTTTAAGATCAAGAATTGACAAATGGGACCTCATAAAATTACAAAGCTTCTGTAAGACAAAGGACACTGTCAATAGGACAAAATAGCAACCAACAGACTGGGACAATATCTTTACCAATCCTACATCCGATAGAGGGCTAATATCCAATATATACAAAGAACTCAAGAAGTTAGACTCCAGAGAACCAAATAACCCTATTAAAAATGGGCTACATAGCTAAACAAAGAATTCTCAAATGAGGAATATTGAAGCACCTAAAGAAATATTCCATAGCCTTGATCATCAGAGAAATGCAAATCAAAACAACCCTGAGATTTCACCTCACACCAGTCAGAATGGCTAAGATCAAAAACTCAGGTGACAGCAGATGCTGATGAGGATGTGGAGAAAAAGGAACACTCCTCCATTGTAGTTGGGAGTGCAAGCTGGTACAACCACTCTGGGTTTTAGTCTAGGAGTTCCTCAGAAAACTGGATAGTATTATTGCTGACCCATATATACCACTCCTAGGCATATACCCAAAAGATACTCCAACATGTAATAAGGACACATGCTCCACTATGTTCTTAGCAGCCTTACTTATAATAGCCAAAAGATGGAAACAACCCAAATGTCCTTCAACAGGAATGGATGCAGAAAATGTGGTACATTTACACTATGGAGTACGACTCAGCTATTAAAAACAATGGTTTCATGAAATTCTTGGACAAATAGATGGAACTAGAAAATATCATCCTGAGTGAGTTAACCCAATCATAAAAGAACACACATGGTATGCACTCACTAATAAGTAGAGATTTGCCCAAAAGTTTGGAATACCCAAGATACAACTCATAGGCAACATGAAGCTCAAGAAGAAAGAAGACCAAAGTGTGGATACTTTGGTCCTTCTTAGAAAGGGAACAAAATACTCATGGCAGGAGATAACAGAAACTCCAGTCTTTTAAATGTTTATTATTTCCAAAGTAGTTTACACATTAGAACTATTTTAAACCAGTGTTTGCTCTCAATCATTAAAGAAATGAGTGTCCAATACTTACTGAAATAAAATTTGATGTGCTCTCTCTTAAATATGAGCCTAATTTAGTGATCTCCAATGTCTATTGTGTTCAGTATGTCTATAGCAATATATACAAATGGTCGACAAAGAACAACTGCTTTGGTTCCATCTCTCCAACTATACTCTTTCATAGTTGGTAATAAGTAATGATAAGCATGAGGGTCTAAAATAAGCATGAGCATAATAATTTTGAGGCCTTCAGACAGTTCATAAACAAAGCACACATTTTTATTGGAAATAGACAATAGGTTCCTCCTATTTTTTAATTGGTAGAGATATCCCAAAAATCTGAGCAGTAGAGAGGATACTTGCCCACACAGACATAGGAACACAAGTTACTGAATGTCCTGTATGCTTGCATGAAGGTTCATGAAAAACACCGGTTGAGTTCATCCCTCATGGTTGCACATGCTAGACATTCTTTTTCTTCAGCACACTTCCCATTTCTAAGACTTCCAAGGGAATCAGACTTTGTTTCATTTGTCTGTTGTGCATTGATTTTAGTTACTTCCATCTTTGTAGATAAAGGAAAGCAGCAGTAACACATACACAATTAAATCTCTGACATAATAGAGTTATCATTATGATTAATGCTGCTGAATGATAATATTGAGTTTTTCACTATTTAACATATTAAAGATATTACTTAAGAACTGCTTTTAGTTTCTGTTGGTAAGAATGTGATGAAGTCTCAGGAAGATAATTCATGTTATTTAAAATTGTTTATTTCCTTCATATGTGGATCTTTTTGGTTATAGTTAGTTATACTATTTCCTAAAAATATGTGATTGTAAACAAAGACTAGAAATGCCCACAATCAAGGTTGGTACTGACTGGGTTATGTCTGTCATTGATAAAATCAAATCTACTGAAATTAAAAGTTGTTGACATGTGCTTACTACAGAAAACGTTTTTTCCCCCTTTGCCTTTAATTTTATTTCACTATTCATGACAACCTTTTATTTAAACATATTTGTTAAAGGAGGATTCTTAATGTGTTTTTTTATAAGTCCTCATTTGCATGAGATTATTGACTTAGAAGTAGAAAGGACAGAAATTATTTTGAGAAATTTCCATTTCAAAAATTCCCTGCATAGTATTTAAATTGAGGGAAATTTATGCAAAATATACAGATGATAATATATTGTCTTTCTTGCTATGGCTTCAATATTTTATAAGAGAACATGCTGTAACTTAAGAAGGGGAAAATTCTCTGTAGTTTCTTATCATATTCCAAAGTATTAATAACCAATTTCACATTACAAATTTCTTGAATGCTTACTAATCTTTAGGGTGTTAAGGAAAGTTAACATTAGCTCTCTGAAATAATAACATATTCACCATATATTTATTGGGATGATAGTATATTAGTTTATTAAAGTCAATCATCTGAATCCAAACTATAATATAATGATAGAAGTAAAAATGTTTTAAATTATATTAGATAGTTATTATTAATTTCAAAATTCAGTGTGCTAGAATTCAGCATTATCAATATTTGCAGAGAAGCCACGTCAAGATTCAATGTTTTATGGGAGAAGGAGAGTTAGCATAAGAAGGAGAATGGAGAGAGAGGGAGGAATAAGAATCTGCTCATGTGAATATCGATGTCAATGAGATCAGCATCAACAGGGTTGATGATTTAACAAAAGGGTCAGATTTTCCTGTGTAAGAAGAAATAATTATAACTGCATGCTTTTTGACCTGTACCCTAGTCCATGAATAAAAATTCAGAGGCTTATTTATTAAAACTTACCTAGACTTGCCAGACTTGGTCTCATGGGCTTATAAGTTATTTAACCAATGTATACTATTATATGTCTTCTCAGTTTTATAAGCCTGACTTCCTCTGAGTCCAGGTGGAAAACTTTTCTTTTCTTTTTTCTGTTTTATTTGTTTATTTTTCTAACAATGTGTTATTTTATTGGATATTTTATTTATTTACATTTCAAATGTTATCCCCTTTCCCCATTTCCCCTCTGCAAACTCCCTATCTCATCCTTACTCTTCCTGCTTCTATGAAAGTGATTCCCCCAACCACCCACCCACTTCCACCTCCCTGTCCTGAGGAAATATTTTCTGCACTTAATTTGTTCCCAGAGTTTCTCTCTCTCTGCCAGATGTCATGCCTTCTAATCTTGCTCAGTTTATTGGCCATAATATTTTTGTTCAAATGTGATGTTTTATACAGTACGTAAGAAATTACGCATACAAATAATTCTAATGATCAGAGGTAGGGGGATTGTCTCTTAGCACAAATAACATTCTTTGTTTTGTTTATATTTTCAATTTTCTAAAATAAGTAAAAATTACATTTAGTAGGTAAATTATTTTGAATAATCTATTAAATTGTAGATATCATTCAAAACATCTCAATGCAACATTCAAATTAGTTTTTGAGCAAATATATGACCGGTGTTCACCTAAGTTGACAATACATTGTAATTGTTTTCCTGTCAGCAATTTATCATTGAGTAATAAATTTATATTGTACTATGTATCCAAAGATCAGATTGTATATTGAATAATTGCTCCCTGCATTGTAATCTCAAAGTTATAATGGAATATTAATTTTAGTTGCATAATACAAATGGAGTTCCATGAAAAAAATTAAGCAAAGATTTGGCATTTAAATTCCAGTGGAATGTAACAGTCAAAAGTTTGTCATAGTATAACAGGAAGGATGAAAAACATTCAGGGAATATTAAACATCTCTAGAATATTTTGAACAACATAAGTATGTACAAATATTATCTTGTAAAAGTAATAGCATATACAGTAATTTATGATAAGATAAAAGATAAAAGTTCACTGTTCAAGCTGATACATTTTGATGCTCATACACAGAATTGCTTTGAGGTGCTAACTTTGTCAGTAGAAACCAGTAGGACCAGAAGTTCTAATTGTGGAACTTTGAGTGAGAATCATAAGAACCAAACATATTATTATATTAACTTTCAGACTCTTTAATATAAAAAGCATGGCTAATACAATCATGTCTTTAGGATACTATACTATACTATACTATACTATACTATACTATACTATACTGTGCTATATTATAGGGAGCAGACCAAAAGTATTGTTTTAAAGGACATTAACTCAGAGAATCCTCAATGAATTAACAAAATAACTAGAGAAAGAGAACAGATAACAACAGAATGTGTTTGAAAATGACAGAATAAAACCTTTGCTATCTGAAGTGTAAAGCAATACAGTTACTATGAAATTCAAAATGCTAATAATACATTCATTACATGAACCACATATTCCATCTTTGGGGAAAAGAAAAAGAGGCCCCGAATTTGATAATGAGCAAGAAAAGACATGTCTGAGTTTGGAGGAAAAACATTAATGTTAGAAATTATGTAATTGAATTTAATTTCAAAAAGTAAAATAATATTAAAATAACCAATGTTTAAAATCTCAATCTACCCTTGTATCTATTTTGTCCTAATTACTATACATAGCATTTTATATTATTGCTTATAAAAATTACTAATTTATCCTTAGATATTTTCTCTTATATTTGAGATTATATAATTTATATTTATAGTCTATATATTCTATATTATGTATTATATATTTGTATTTGAGATTACATATTATGTTACATACTCTAACATAACTAAACTGAAACATTTTCTCATAAAAATATTTGGTATTTGTCTTAGTCAGGGTTTCTATTCCTGCACAAACATCATGACCAATAAGCAAGTTGGGGAGGAAAGGGTTTATTCAGCTTACACTTCCACATTGCTATTTTTCACCAAAGGAAGTGAGGACTGGAACTCAAGCAGGTCAGGAAGCAGGAGCTGATGCAGAGGCCATGGAGGGATGTTCCTTACTGGCTTGCTCTTCCTGGCTTGATCAGCCTGCTTTCTTATAGAACCCAAGCTTTCCAGCCCAGGGACAGCACCACCCACAAGGGGCTCTACTCCCTTGATCACTAATTGAGAAAATGCCCCACAGCTGGATCTCATGGAGGCACTTCCCCAACTGAAGCTCCCTTCTCTGTGACAACTCCAGCCTGTGTCAAGTTGGCACACAAAACCAGTCATTACAATATTACTCTAAAATATCTTAAGATAGATGTTAATATGTCTTCAAATACATTTCATAATAAGTAAAAATTGTGTATTCATATGTAACATTGCTGTATCGGATGTCTCAAAATTATTCAACTATAAAAGAAGGAAAAACATACAAGTATTCTGAATGTATTATAGGAAAAATAAAACTGACATTATCTTTGATCAATATCTAAGTTTCTGTCTGTTTTTGTTTAGGCCAACATCTAAATCAAGACCACATTACTTTATATTTGATATTATGAGTCATGATATATTACAACAAAATGATACAAGAAATTTAAATAATTGTTTCATTTCTACATAAATTATGTTTATATTCAACACAATGATTAATGGGTAAGAAATGTTATAATAAGATATATTTGTTCAATATAATAGTTTTAAGTGGTAATTACCTAACTTCTGTTTTTTTTTTCCTAAGAGGCGGCATATTTGCTATATTCATAAACCCATGGGAGATATTCAATATTTAATGTAAATTTTTCTTGTTATTAATTTCTTGGACATTTCAAACATGTCTGGTTGAAGCTCCCTAAGAGTCTGGTGATACGCATTGTCATTACAACATACTCTTGAGATACATGATTCATCCATCTTGTGGACATTTTCTTGAGACATTCTCTTTTCAGGCAGTGTTTTGTTAGAATCTTTACCACAGTTCCTCCCAGGCTGCCTCATGGGGATACTAGTTTCTTTGTGGCTGACAAATAATGTTCAACCAACAAAAATAAATTAAGTACATGATGGCCTCATATCATCTGTCTGAATGGGATTGATCTTAAATATGCAATGTAGTGTTCATGTAAAGTGGCAAAACCTTGATTAACACAATGTCTCTTGCTATCAAACTGTGATCCCTTCTTTCTGGTCACGGTGGGTGTTATTTCCTTAACTCACTAGGACAATATCTGCTAGGATTCTGTGATGCAGTGAATATGCTTGGCCCTGGGAATGGCACTTTTAGAAATTATGGCCTAGTTAGAATAGGTGTGGCCTTGCTGGAGGAAGTGTGTTATTGTAGGGGTTAGGCTTTGAGTCCTCAAATACATGTTCAAGTCTGGCTAGAGTGAATCTTCTCCTAACTGACTTTAGATCTAGATATAGAACCCTTGCGACCTTCTCTAGCACCATGCCTGCCTGGATGCTGCCATGATTCCTGCCATGAAAATAAAACTGAACCTCTGAACCCCAGTAAGCCAGTCCCAATTAAATATTTTTCCTTATAAGATTTGCCTTGGTCATGGTGTCTCTTCTCAGCAATGGAAACCCTAACTAAGATAGAGTCCTTCTTCCTTTCTCCATAAGCTGTCCATGCATAGGCCATGTCTAACTTTCTTTTCATCTCCTCTTGGCATCTGATGGGATTTCATTCTAACTTGTAGTATATTTTTCTCATAAGTTTTATTAGAATTGCCCTCAATTTTCATCACCTTGAGGTACTAAAAATTATATCTATGTGACATATGGAACATTAATTAATGTCAACCATATATGTCAAACTCCAGACAATGTTAATAGTCACACTTGTCTACAGAGTGTGTTTTTACTGTTTCCTAACAAACTCTGTTTATTTATATTAGATGCAAAGTGATTTCCACATGACAGAGATGAATGCTAGATTCAAGCATTTCCATGATCATTTACTCTTCTCAATTCAAAGCTAACTAAAGAAGTAAGAATCAGTGTAAGTACTGAGTCACTCACACTCATATTCTCTTTAGGTGAAATTACATTTAAACATCATCTAGAGAATGGATCTCTAGGTACATTCCCACCCCAGACATGCTTCAAACAAATATTTATTGTTTATTGTATCATATATTGATTGATTGGATATGGTATATACTAATACATTCATCTTTGTGTGATCTGTTGCAAATATAGTCTAAGACTAATTAAAGTTGTCTTTGGCCTGTCTGAATAGAAAAAGAAACACTGACTTAAAGGTAAAACAAAACAAATTGGGAACCACAGATTACTTCCCTTGATATCAACAATTATGGTCACTGATATGAGAATGAGTTTGAAAATGGAAGGGTGCTTTACTAAATTACCCTTGTCCCTCAAGAAAACAGTTGCTAATAATTTAACTGAAAATATCCATATAATTCTATTTAAACAACCCCAAATCACCAATGTAAATTATCTTCACTATTGAGTTGATATCCATGGAATATAATTTATGTTTTCTGCCTTGAAAGAGAATTTGTAAAGACTAAAGTATAACAGTGTAACTGGATCTTTTCAATCTTCTACTTTAGTTCAAGATGCAACTAAGCTAATTAGAATTCAGAATCTTCAGAAAAAAATGAAATAGCTTTGAAATCAGAAATTCTGATGAAAGGCAAACTTTTTAAAATTTACTTGTAAAAAATCCTCATCTCAATATATCAAAAGCTGTGATGCCCCATATACTCAAAATGTCCTCATTCAAGATAGTTTTTCCTAGTCCTTTATGTGTTCTTCATTAAAAGGTTGAGTTTTTCCTATTGGTAGCACATTTAATTGGGATCACATAAAGAATCAATCAGAGAAGATGGTAATTTAGGATCATAAAATCATAAGCTGTTTTGCCACAGTCACTCCAGTGAAATCCCTGTCAGGCCCAAAAACATGACCACGGATCTGAGGTGTACAGCTTCAAAGGAAGCCAGCCTCCTGGTATACTTTGGCATCTCCTAACTTGGATGTGTTTCCAGATTTGCCCTTGTGTTAGTTGACGGAAGGTCTAAGTGCTAAGTGCACACCAAGATATGATTTACTAATAGCTAGAGAAAATTAAACCTTGCTCTCTGACCTTCACCAATGTTCCAGCATCTTAGCCAAACCCTGGCTTGGAATTTCACAGGCAATGTTACACAATCAGACTAATTGCCTCCGGCATTGTTAGGGAGATAATGAAGTGGGTAGGGCATTGAAGTTTACAGAATAGTAGTTGATAATCCCAGGGCAAGTTTAACTGAAACTCCTTATTTTAGTCACATAGGACAGACCACATTAGAATTGCAGCTAAGCCACTCCCAGGGATTGGAAGAATGGGACCCCTGAGACTTGTCTCTGCTAGCCCATAAGATTAGCATAGTGGGCATTTACTAAGGATGGGTGGAACCTTGAGCGGATTTTGTGTGTGTTTTGAGTGAAAGCTGTACTGCAGGATAATCGAGCTTCGAGCCTCTACCCTCCTGGCAGGCTCCCCTGCAGCCCCCCTGAGACTCCGGCCAGGCCCATGCTGAGAGCAGAGGGGTGCTGTGCCAGTCCAGAGGAGATGGCTACTGCTTTAGACCCAGTGAGTTGCAGATGGCCTCAGATGTACCTTGGCCGCTGAGCCACCTGACTTCTCTTTTTCATTTGTAATGACCATAAAGGTCAGATGTTTAATTTTAAGAATGTACATTCAGATTCTGCACTTCCTTGTGTCATGTCTGTCATTTTTTAATTCGCTGACATCTTGTCGACCTGACCATGACTCTGTTTCTCCCATGGGTTGAGGTGCCAAGGCTGGCCTGCCTGAGGCACTGTTTCAAGTAACAAAGTGTTCCAATATTGTATAGGTAGTTACTATCTACAATTTCTCTATACATTATATACTTTAAATGTGATTTTGATGCTAAGGTGAAAATTTACACTAATTAACTATTTTCTCTTAAATTAATGAGTGTACTCTGAACTGCTGGGTTTCTTTATATTGATAACGTACATTAATCATTTATAGTGATGCTGAAGGAAACAAATGGGATAGATGATAAGAAATGGTAATGATAAAAAAAGAATATAACTAAATAATACCCTATTACTCTATCCACATGTTGTAGTGGAAGCCATGGATTTACTTGTTTTGTAAGCGTGGTTCACACAGTGGATAATGACACCAATGTCTGACCTTAGTTGTCCACAACTAAGGTAGAAGAATCAGTAATACTGATACAGTGACTCTTTTGTGTCCCCACGTAAGGTTGTTTTGGGGGACCTCCATAACAATTGGGATTAGCATGAACTCAGAATGAGATACAACTTTTTGGGTTGGGATTCAGGCTGAGAAAAGTCTCTTAACTGTAATTTGATTAGAAAAATAGAAATATAACCACTAGGATCTTGTGGGCTCTGGAGGACAGAAAAACAAACAAACAAACAAACAAACATGAGTTTGAAAGGCAGGACATTGCTTCACTGAGAAACACCTTTCTAAGAACTTCTGCAATTTTCTTTGATTGACTGACTTCCCCACACTTAGACAAACATCATTGCTAGCAGAAAGCTGATTCTCCTCAGAGGTTCCAATAATAACTGAATGCTCATTCTGTATGAAAATTTTATTAAAGCGCTAAGCCAAAACTAAAGGAAAAGTACAGGCTACTCTTCATTTTTCTTTTTTTCTTGGAGAAGCATTGAAAGGGGAAGGGTGCATATTACACAAATTTTATAAATAAAAATCTAAGAAGTGTCAAGTATTATTTTACTTATGAGCTATAAAGAGTAAGTAATGAATATACTGTGCAGTGTTAAGTAAAATAAAGAATTATTATGGATTAAATGGACTTAGTATTCAATGAATACTTTCTCATTACTGTGATATATTCCAACATATGATCAAAATATATTATAAAATTAAATGTGCAATGTTAACATATATTGCTTTATATTTTATTGCTTAAAATATTTTTACTCTTTTTCTTTTTTTGCTGGATATTTTTAATAAAGCAAGGTTTACATTGTTGATATTGAAGAATAGTCATACATAGATACAAAATAAAACCTCTTAGGCTCAGGTGGGGAAGTCCAAAAAAAAAAAATCACAAGAGAAACAAAAAGCATAAATGGGGATGGAGTCTGACATATGATCAAGGTATCAAGACCTTGAGGTCCAAGGAGACAGCATAGGGGCCACCCTTGGATGAAGGAGCCCTAAAATATATAGTCAGATTGTTTTTAAGCTTAAAATGTTCAAGCACCATTTTAAAAGCAAGCACAGGTATTTCCCACTGAGCACATGGTGGGACTGCACATCCTTTCTAAGCATATACATGCCTGGGAGCCAGTGGTCTCCATGTATACACTTGACATGGAGCATGAGGTCCTGGGTGTAGTTGGGATGTCATATTATCTATCACACGTGCTGGGTTACTCTTTTTCTAAGTAAATTCATTTTAATGGACCAATGTATAAAATTTTATCAACACTAAATATAACAGACATCTTTTGCATATTAAAATAAACATCGTAATTTTCTTTTGGAGTTGGGGAATGATTCTCTGTATAAGATTTTTAATCACTGAATACAACTATCAAAATGAAACTTACTAAATATTTTCATTTCTATTTCAAATCTTATATAATATTGATTAACCTGTGCTAAGAATTTATATAAACTAGCCGGGCGGTGGTGGCGCACACCTTTAATTCCAGCACTTGGGAGGCAGAGGCAGGCGGATTTCTGAGTTAGAGGCCAGCCTGGTCTACAGAGTGAGTTCCAGGACAGCCAAGGCTACACAGAAAAACAAAAACAAAAACAAAAACAAAAACCCTATCTCGAAAAAAAAAGAATTTATATAAACTTTTATATATTTTAGCAGTATATTCTTCTATCATGTTATTTTATTTTACATTAAAAGACTATAAAATGTATTATGGTTCTGACATTTAAATTATGTATAGCTTATTTTCAGAAAATAATCAGTAGTGACAAAACCAGATGAATCTAGGCATCTAAACATAACCAACAAAGATAAAATTGTTTATAAGAAAAATAAAAAATCAATTATGAGAGTTAACTTAAATTCATGAATGTATAATATTTAGTCTGTATAATAAAATATTTACTGAATCTTTATATATTATAAAAACAGAATTTTAATGACAGTTATACTTTTAGTGAAAATTAAATTTTTATCTCAGTAATTTATGATCCAGATGTAATTTTAAAACTCAAAATTAGTTAAGTAAACTGCAAAATTATAAATGCATTTTTTTTCATTTTGAGTTAAATTCATGCATGAACATTGAGCTTGGGGTCTATATACTCTCCTTACATGAAACTTTTTCTTATTCTGTCAATTTGTTTTTGTCCTCTGTTAATTTATGACTTATCTCAGACTGATAATAACAAGCTTCTATAAACTGAGTGGCTAAACATAGCAGAAATATATATCTGAAAGACCTGGAGTTAATATTGAAGTTTGGCAATGACTGTCTTTGAAAAAGAGAGACTAAGCATAGTTAAGTATTCAGGTGGAGAAAAGTGGAAAAAAAAATGCACGTATCATGCATTTTTTATGAGGAGACAAAATTTCCAGGCAAGGGTTCTGTCTTATGACTTCAAAATATACAATAGGCTCCATTTCTTGACATTGTCATTAGGATTTCATTGCACCAATTAATGAGGACACATTCAGTACACACAATTTCCTTTATACTCATTTGTATGTAAATTGTTTTGGACACTGTATGCTACAGCAATAACCTTCCATTCAATTTGTGCCAACCAGTGCATCAGTAGCAAGAGTGTTTATGGAGGAAATGTGTTACTCTATTTGTTGGCCTTGAGGAATGATCCACAGGAGGGAGTTCACACTTCACACTATAAACACATTTAAATCCATCATAGGAAAGGCATAAGCCCAAGGGGACTATGTATTGATATCCATTTACTTAGTGATCATGATGACTACAAACTCCCCTCTAAATATTTATATTTACATTCATATATTTGTAATTATTTCACTCTTGGTCAGAGAAACATTTCATTTTAGGGCGCTTTGGTTAGTATGAAGATTTTCGAAGGATTCTACCATACATGGATAAACCCATCAATCTCTCCCCAAAGTGTCAGGGGAGTGCTGTGACTGTGAAGGTCTGGCTTCTGGATAGGACAGAAGTGTCATATACATAAACTCACAAGTCACAGCACCTCTGGTTATTAGCACACATACTCTACAGAATCAAACAAAAAAAAAAATCCCAGCATGAAGGACACAAGAGTTCCAGATGTCCTATTGGAATCTTAGGTGTTCATGTGAGCTGATCGTAACTGCAGGGCAAGTCTTTATTCTTTAGGGATTTGGGTCGATGCTAGTACCATGAATGAGCACCACACACGCATCCACGTATGGTCAGCACTAGTGGGGCTTAATGGTTTTTAAAACAGACAGACATGAATTGGGAGGGAGAATGAGGATATGTTATCACGGCAAGGAGAGCTGAATGAAGTATGTGGATGATGATAGCAGCAAGATTCATTCTTCAAAATAAATTCAGCAGTAGTTGTTTGTTTTCTTTGCAAAAATGAAGAATGAAGAACTGAAGACATGCCGGGCGGTGGTGGTGCACACCTTTAATCCCAGCACTTGGGAGGCAGAGGCAGGCGGATTTCTGAGTTTGAGGCCAGCCTGGTCTACAGAGTGAGTTCCAGGACATCCAGGGCTACACAGAGAAACCCTGTCTCAAATAACCAAAAAAAAAAAAAAAAAAGAACTGAAGACATGCCCTTCACATGAGTGTATTCTTGGTAATGATGTTTGTGTTCATCAGAGCTGCTATTTCTAAAAAGCTTGACGTTCACAACTCATTTAACTATTTCATTATCATTTTAAATAACCCCAAAGTAATTGAGTATGATCCAGAGGGTTTACCTTTTCCTTGGAAAGCATTTTTTTTTTCAGTTTTCATAGCTCTGGTTCAGTGATTTCAGAGATATATTGACATTAGTTATGACAGCAGAATGGAGCTGGGACTGATAACCATATTTGTCAAAATTAATCACCTAGAGTCATTAGTCACAGCTGGAACTCCACTCCAGTGCTCACTTTTTCTTGAAACAGTTGTCCGCTAAACAAATTAGAGTCTTTACACAGATTCTGCCGTAGTAATAGGAAATTAAGGTAAACTATTAATTACTCAGTAGAGGATACATTTTAGACAAAATGTGCAACACCACGTTCAAGGTTCAAGTAATTTTGTCAAAGAACATTAATCAACTGAAAACAAAATGATATGTTCTTCCTATTCCAGAAACCTATGTCTATATTGGCATGCCATCTACATTGCTAACACTGTGAAGAACAATATACTGTTAATGGATTCTACATGCCAACTAGCTTGTCACTGTTCTACAATTGTTTAGATACTTAAAAGACATATATCATCGGTGAAAGCATCAGAAAATTTCTCCTTATTATAATGAAAATTGTAGATACACTAGTATTTTCTCAGTTTCCTTCCATCAGGCATTGAAACTTGATGGAGCTAGATGTTGACAAATATAATAGCTTGCAATATATATAGGGAATTAATTTTAAAGAAAATTAATCACAATTTTTAGTTCTGGGTATTGAAGTCATACTTGCATATGGTGAATATAAACTTCCCTAATTAAATACATTCTGGGTTTGACATTTAAATGTTTTATAATAGGCAGTAAATGGGCTTAACACTAGAGAAGTCCAGCCCATTGTTGGAATGATAACTGAACACATATACTTGATAAGGTTATCTAGAAGAAGGACTGTTGGTGTCCCTTGTTGCAAAATATCAGAGAAACCGAGAGATCCATAAAAATTATTTTGGAGATTGAAAACATATGTCTCAGATGAAAAGCTCTTCCTTAGCATGTGCAGATTGTGGAGTTTAATCCATAGCACTACAGAAAATATGAATAATAAAAATTATCTTTAAGTATCAAATCATAATATGTTATTGATTTTCTCTCCATTATTTTGTTCATTTCTACACAAAATATTAATTTTATGTGAGTTCACTTTACAAAGAAACAAAACAAAACAGAATTTGAAAAAATATTTAGGTATAATGGTATTTATTTTCCTGATTGTTGTGCAAAAGTTTAATTTTTCTCACTTTCAAATTTACTTTAAAATACTTGAACATTTAAAAAATCAGTTTAACTTTATGTATATGCTTGTTCTTCCATATGTATTTACCATATGTGTGCAATGTCCATGGAGACCAGAGGCAAATATCAAAACCCTGGTCTGGAGTTGCATATGGTTATGAGTTGCATGTAATTTTTTAAACTTTTATTTATGTATTTATTTATTTTTTATACTCTTGGTTTTATTCTCCTCCCAGTCCACTCTTCGATTGCTCCACATCCCATACTTCCCCCCCCACTCCCTGTCTCCACAAGGATGTCCCCAACACATGTAATTTTTTTTTACTTTCCTTTTTTTTATTGGATATTTTCTTTATTTAAATTTCAAATGTAATCCCCTTTCCTGGTTTCCCCCCCTGGAAACCCCTATCCTATCCTCTTCCCCCTGCTTCTATGAGGGCGCTACCCCAACCCATCCACCCACTCTCACTTCCCACTTTGTCATTCGGAACATGAGTCTCCCCTCACATTGATGCCTGACACGTCCATCCTCTGCTATATATGTAATTTTTAAGAACTGAATCTGCTTCCTATGAAAGACCATGCTTTAAGCTGCTGAGCTACTTTTCTGCCAGCTCCTCCACTTTACATTATTTTATTAAGTTCTCGTGTGAGTTTTAGAGCCACTAAAAATTAAGATACATGAATGATATTTATCTGTTTGTTTATTTGGTTGTTAGCTCAGGTTCAGGGGATGGGAACAGACGTGGCACACACAGCAACTGTGGAACTCACAAGAAAACATGCAACTTGTAGGAGGTGCTCATTTCCTCGCACTGTCAGTTTTTCTGCAGTGTAGTTCAGGTTGTCAAGTTTGGAGGTATGCACAATTACATGCGGCCATTTTGACAGAGCTCTTAGTGAAAAATTTTAAATGATATGTGTCTTATAATTTTCTCAAAACTTCAAGTGAAGATCATATTCTATAGGTTCCTTTTGTATTTTGTTTTTCAAATATCATCTCAAATCAATAATTACCAGACAATAGGTAAAAAGATGTCTCCTATGGGAAGAAGTAATGTGTCTGTATTAAATGAAATTTGATAATTACAAAGAAATACAAAACTACTTTTGTTCACTGCTGAAGCACAAGTCTTTTTGTCATGCTCATAACTGTTGTTTCTTTTCCATTCACCAACAAAGGAAAGATTAAATGAAGTTTTCTTTTTAATTGCAGAATCTGGATACACTTAAAGACAGCAACTTTATGCAAATTCATTAATTGTTACACAGAAATACATCTGTAAAACTTAACAAATGAGAGCACAAGTAAATAATACACATATGGCAAATAGATTTCCATTCATTTCATAGCAAATTGTATCATGCTGAAAGAAAAATAAAATTTGAAACAACTTTCATAGTATTAACTGCAAGATATTGTGTAAGTGAAATGAAAGACAGTAACTGGAACTGCAGACATATCTCTATACACGTATTTACAGTAGACTTACATGACATTACAAAAACACTTCAAGATCATTATGGGATCTACAGCAGTATTTCATTATAGAAAACATAGCTTAAATGTAGAGAAAATTGATAGACTTATAGTTTAAATACAGATAAAATTAAAAATAAAGGATAACTAATTAAATGAAATATTATGAACAAATGACTAACTTTGATTTAATTGGAATTTACTGTGTGAAAATAAAAATTGAGATGAGATATAGACTATTGATCATAGAGACATGGCAGAAGAATAACTGCACCCAATTTTATTCATTAAGGAAACTGAAATAGGAGCTCACTACAGAGCATAATGTATGATTGTAGAGATCTGTTAATGATTATTCCTATTTTTTCTATAAAATTTTGCTACTTAAATATTGAACATTTTTCAAATTCATAAAGGAAGAGTTAATTATCTTTAACTCTCAGGTCCAAGGATGTAACTGCAGATGAAGTTATAACAGATGTATGTTTATTCAAATAAACTCTTGTACTTATTTATGAAACCAGAATACTTGAAAAGGTGAACTGAAGGCTAGAGAGATGACTGGGTGTTTAAGATCCTTGCTCCTCTTCCAGATAGCCCAACTTCTGTTTCTAGCACTCACATCAGGTACTTTACAATTTTCTTTGGATCCAATTCCAGGGACCCTGAAACCCTTTTCTGTAGCCTCTAGGGAAATTTGCTCACATAAGGAATGCCTGCATACGGCTAAATAAAAATAAACAAAATAAAACATAAACATAGTTAACTACAGAAGTTATTTCATTTAAATTATGCATATTTTCATAGTATATAGCCTATTTCATTTAGCAGTTATATCCTAGTTGATACAGAAACAACAATATTTTGTGTGAATATATGAGTATGGGAGGGGGTGGACTGCTCTGTATACATTGAATTGACTAAATCAATGATAGAAAACAAGTCACAAGGAAGCAAGGTTATACAGAGGCCCTCAAAGGTTTAGTTCATGAAGTTTCTTCTTCTGTCACCTTCTGAGATAGGGTAGTCACCCACCCAGATAGGATAGTCATTTCACTTGGAGGGTTTTCTCTAAGTTGATATGCAACATTAGGTAAATACTTTGTTTTTAGAACTGTTTTTATTACTTTTATTTATTTAACATTCCATATATACAAACATGTAGACTCCTATTATTTTCCCTCTCTGTTTTCTCCTTCCAAATCTTGTGACGTCCCTCTCAGTCATTCTCAAATTCATGATCTCTTATTTTCTACTCATTGTTACATATGTAAATATAAGTTTATAAGTACAATCTTCTGAGCAAATTTAGTACTGTTCCTATGAATATATGTTAGGGCTACTGTTTAGGATTGGATAACTCTGTTATGGGGCTTGTCTCATTCTCAGCAGCCATTACCTTTCTACAACTCTTCAACCAAGGATGGGCTTTTCTGAGATATCTCACATCCACGTTGGCATCAATGCTCATGTGCTTTTTCTGGTCTTGTTTAGTCATACGTGTTGAGATTTTATGGTGCACCTTTCCTGTCCTATAAAGGAAAGATAATCTCACTGTAGACATCCTGGTCTTCTGGGCTTTACAATCCTTTAGTCATACTTTTCCTTGAGCCTTAGGTGTCCCGTTCTGTTGTTGTTTTGCTGTTGTTTGTTTGTTTATTAGTTTTGTTTTGTTTTGTTTTTTGTTTGCTTGTTTGTTTTTAATGTATTAACTGTAGTTGGGTACTAAATGGTCAGCATTTCTCTGCACCTTAAAAAAAAGTTATAGTTTTCTTTTTTTTAATTTTATTTTTTAAGATTCCAGGGTTTTTTTTAAATTTATATTTTTTACATTCCAGATTTTATTTCCCTACCTGTCTTTCCTACAACTGTTCCATATCTCAAACTTCCTCCCGAAACCCCTGCCTCCACTAGGATGTCCCCATCCCCACTCCCCACCCTACTAGACCTCTAAACTCCCTGAGGCCTCCAGTCTCATTATTATTATTATTATTATTATTATTATTATTATTATTATACTTACATTCCAGTAGTTGTCTTCCTCAGTCCCCCCTCACAAAGTTCCTCATCCCATTCCTTGTCTCTCTTACCTCTAAGAGGGTGTGCCCCACCTCCTGAGAGCTTTTGCCCCATACCAAACCTCACACTTCCATAGGGTCTCAAGTTTCTAGAAGATTAAGTGCGTCTTCTCCCACTGAGACCAGATCAAACAGATATCTGCTATATATGTGCCAAGATCCTCAGACCAGCCCTGTATGGTCCTGGTTGGTGGCTTAGTGTCTGAGTTAGTTGAGGCTGCTGGTCTTCCTATGGTCTCTCTCCCATTCAGCTTCTTCAGTCCTTTTCCTACTTCAACCATAAG
>JADRCC010572532.1:0-12383 GCA_019843855.1 Hylomyscus alleni | reverse complement strand
AAAAAACAAATTAAATAGATTTGGTGGATTTAAAATAAAGCAAATAAAACTGGGAGGGAAACGTGGTAGAGATATTGTTGAGGAGATATTGGAAAAGAAGAAACAGAATAGATTTCTTTAAAGCATATTTTGTGTGTGCATGCATGAAAATCTTAAATAATAGAAAAGGAAACTGAAGAACTGTTGAAGAGGAAAAGCTTCATACTTTTGGGGATTCTTAGCTTTAATATCTATGTGTGTTACTAATTTTATAGACTAGAAATGAACAGGAGGCTGAACCACTGATGATACTTAGTGAGTACCTAGTAGAAGTTGCCTCTCATAAATGATGTTCACATATTAATTTACTTGTTTCCCAAATAGCAGTAATCTGTGCAGGTTCTCATTCTCTATTACCCTCTTTAAAGATGAGTCTGAAGCAGTAGAGTATATTAGACAAAGCCCTTCCTCATCCCCAATAAGACCCCAATAATGGCAAGAGTGGATTTACCTCCAGATTCCCTGATTCTGATCTTGACCCTGGGCTAGCACTGGTGTCTGCAGCAAAAGAGGCCCCCACCATATCCTGGCTAACATTTATATCCCACCATATACTCCAGAGCAAGATTTTATCCAGCAAACACATAGTTTTGAAAAGTAGCCTTGTATACTTAATAATGAATTAGGAAAGAACAAACAGGAAGACTTTTACATTATAGTACTACAAGATCATAACTGAGTTGCTAACTGACCAGCTTCATTTCTTGGTCATTTCTTTCTTCATCCCTCCCAGGATCTTAAGCCCGACTCCAGAAAAAGGAGAGTAAATTCATCACTAAGAGTGATGACTTAGCTATGACTTATGACTTCTCCCTGTTTAGGAGTTGGTAGAGAATTAGCCAGTTCACTGAGACATTTTCCATGAACTCTTACATTGACACATTATCACAATTCAACTAAACAGAGAGTAAGAAACAATATACTCAAATGAAAAAATCATTGAAATAAAGTCCTTATCACATAGGAGGGAAAAGTGTATTCCCTAATAGCAGATGCAAAGAAGAAGAAATGGAGGACCAAAAGAAGTGAAAAGGGGGAAAGATCAATTTAAAAAAAAAAGAAAGCGAAAGATAGAGGAGATAAAGCACACAAAAGATGAGTGGCTTGAGCTCCTACCACCTCTCTGTGCCTGTCAAAATTCATAATAGAAGCAGAACATAGTCTACATCAAGAATATAAAGTGGACCAACTCAAGTGTCTTTAAATAATGTCATTGTAAATATTCTAAATGTCATTTATTCTCATGCCAGCCACATTGGGCCAATAGCTATAGTTCTTTGTATTTTATAAATACCCCTTTCCATTTTGAGATGCATGCCTGGATTTAGCAGCCTCAGGCTATATTTACCATCCTCAAACCATTTCATTCAAATAATTGACCAATATACACATGGAATTCTATTATTCTGACTTACCTTCCAAATTTCAAAGAAGCATCTTTTTGAAAATATTATGTCACTCTGGGTATAAATATTTCCCTACTGAAAAATGTAACCCATATTTAGCCATCAAAAAGTTTCAGGACTTTTATAGGGACATTTAGAAATGTTAGGTGTCTTGAAATATCCCCTACTGGTATGCATAGACTCATCTGAAATAATGTATTCGATGGCATCAAATGATGTCCTCGAGAGTGTTCTTCATCTTGCTTTTCATAATAACTCATGGCCTTATCTCATTTCTCAAAGTGCTCTTCCAATTACAGCCTGCACTTGATCATTTGCATACACAGCACTTCCACTGTCAAGTTCCTCTTGTGCTTTTACCTTCCTGCCTCTTTGCCCAGCCTGAGACCCTCTCAGAAGCTGTGACTGCTGAGCATGAGGGAGAGAAGGAAGTTGAGGTAGAGGAATGGCAAAACCTCATAGTACTGCCTCAGTCTCCCTGGAAGATTCTCAGTGACCTAAAGTTGTGTTTCTTCTCTTTATCTGCTCCCTACCAAATGACCCAGTTAATTTCATTCACCTCCCTGTCACTGACTGCAGCTCTCTGTGCAATCCCTGCTCCAATAACCCAGTGGACTACATGTTTCTAACTAGTAGTTCCTTAGCATGAATCTATAACTCTTTCCCCTTATTATCAAAAATGTATCAGATTTATCTATCTTACCTATGCTGTCATGACCCTAACACTAACTATCATCATGTTTCTTCAAGTCTCTATTACATGTTTCTTAGCACATTCTGTATTTTCTTAGGCCTAAAATCTTGTAGAGAATGGCTCTTCTTGCTAAACCAAGACTGAGTCACACACTGCTGGTTTTGTTTGTTTCTTTATTGAGGAAATCCACCCACATTTTCTCCCCTGAAACCTTGTTGAAACACTTATTCCTTCAGGCTCACCTGTGCCCCTGGTTTCCATGCTAGCACAGCCTTTATTATTTGCTCTTTAGCCTTTTAGGACAATTCAAATGTCATTTGCTCTACACAATTCATGTTCAGCCTAGGAGAACCTTTGGTGACTTCAGTTACCAACTGTGCTCTTTATGAAGATCATGAATCCATTAAATCCTTCCTTAGTTTTCCCCTTTCATATTTATTATATTCTCTGCATATCAATGCCAAAGCCACCTGACTGACCACTGACAGTCTCCTCACCCCATGACTGCATGGTCACCCATAGCAAACAAGGTTTATTTGTTGAAAATGCTGAACTTGTGATCATGTTAAGAGTTAGATTTGAAATAATCCCAGATTCTCTTCAAATGGTTTCCAAATCAGGTAACGCTCCCACCTTCATCTCTTTTCCACTCATTTACTTATATTCCGTAAGATGCAACCAAGGCTCTTATCAATAAAAATTGAGAGTTCAGATTCAGATTCAGCATCAAAAAGATGCTTCTTTGGAATTTGGAAGATAAGTCAGGAAAATAAATCCAGATCTCACTAGAATTCAACAATGCTTGTCCTGTGGCTCTGGTCAGATAATAGTTTCTCTTATCTTGCCCTAGCATCTCCTGCTCTATCTTTCTGCATCCTATGGTTCCTATTGGGAAATGAACCTTCGAACTGTGCATTCCCAGAGTCAAGAGATCAAATACCAGGATAATTGTGGGCTCCCCAGTGATTGTGTGGCTGTGAAAAGCAATATGAGGGACACTTAGAACCTAGAATGGAAAAGCAGGGGATTCTATGCACATCTACAGTATTTAACATAAGGAATGCAATGTTAATAGCCTTTCAAGCTCCTGTGTGTCTGTTATATTTTTCTAAGTACTTGGTGACTGCAGGTGACCACTGTACATAAACCACACCTTTTCTATTTTGGTACCTCATTGGAAAGCCTCTGAGACTGTGTTTGTGTGTCTGTGTGTCTGTGTGTGCTTGTGCACGGGCTCATGCATGTGCACTTGCATGTGTGCGTATGCTTGCCCACAAGCACACAGACCAGATCACATGAGAATTTGTAGGTATGCCCTACCTACATATTCTTCGAGTATGTGCAGGCCACAAATCGATTTCAGAAACCTATTATTCTCCACCTACTTTTTTTGAGGCAGTATGTCTCATTTAACCTACAGCCTGTTGTTTCAGCTCAGTTGGCTGGCCAGCAAGCCCCAGAGATCTTCTTGTCACTGTCCTCTCCCCGTTAGCTGTTCTATGCTACCAGTGCTGCAGTTCAGGTACATGCCACTATGCCTTTCTTTCACATAGGTGCTGGGCCTCTGAACTCTGGTCCTCTTGCTTGTGCAGCAAGCACTTTTCTCACTGAGACATTACCTCAGGACCTCTGAGACATCTTACACTGTGATTATCAGCTCACAGTTGCCTACTTATGCAGGGAATTGGGTGTTTCTTTTTCTTAAGGTTAGTTAACTCCATGTAGGTTAAAATGAACAGCATCACAGGAATTCTTGTACTACATTCAAAGTTTATTTAAAAGAGAGAGCAGAGTTTAATCTGTATGGTATATAAAGTTGACTGCTAGGTACCACAACAATGAGGGACCTAAAATCATGAAAATGTGTGCTCAGCAATCCTAGGAGCTGGAAGCTAAGATCAAGGTGCCTCCCAATGCAGAACCATGCTGTGTCTGAAAAGCTAGGTTAGGAGATATTTCCTATCTTTCCCCATCTAGTGGTTAAGTCCTCCATGTTTCTCAGCATATCACTACAGCATCCCAATTTCTGTCGTGTTATCATGTAGCATTATTCTTGCCCATCTACCAACTTCCTGTTTCTTACAAGTACGCTCAGATTATTGATGTTACCAAGGGGTAGGCACTTGCTGCCAGCTCTGGCAACCTGAACTCAATCGTGTGACCAACAGGGTAGAGAGAACTGAAAGCTTCAAATTGTCGTAAACCTCCATGTGCACCCCACCCAGCCATTCAACGAATCAGAAACACATTAGTCATCAGACTATGGCTCCCCTTAACTAATGCATGATCTCATCTTCACTTGATCACATCCTTGAAAAACTATTTCCATGTAAAGTCTCATTCATAGGTTTTATAGAGAGACAACTTTTGGGATTGTGTTAGTCAGCCCTGTGTGTCAGGAACCTTGGATTCACTTAGAGTCAATACCGTGCTGATAATGTTATCAAGGTTTCAGTATCTGAGAACAACAGTAGTGTAATTGTGGATAGGATTACTAAATTTTATAATTTAGGTCTCCCTGCACAAAGAACCGAAAATACGTGTCATATACTTAGGTGCTTAGATGATTATTCTTTCCTCATGCAGGAAATTGGAACATGCCCTCGGTGTGGGAGGGCTTAATCCTCCTGTCATCCTCCACTGAGCTGTTGCATAGCTTGATCAGTTCTTCCCAGCTCACTGTCAGTTCTCAGTACACTCTAGCAGACCTAAAGATTCCAGGAGAGCATGGAGTCTTGCCTTATCATTATTATTATTACTATTATTATTATTATTATTATTATTATTACTATTAATTTGCTTGTCATTTTTTGTCCCGGGTTTAGCAAACTTTTCCTACAAAGGTCCCTAGAGCAAATAGCAGCCATTTGGGCCAAATCATCACTATGTCACCTGCTTGAATCAACCTTTGCAATTAGCAGTTAGCAGCTAAAGACAAGCCACACCCAAATCAAGATGGCTAAGTTTCAATAAAAGCTTCTTCATGAACATTGCCAATGAATGCTACATAGTTCCCAGATACTTCCTTTGGCTTCTGCATCTTTTTAAAGCTGTGCTCTGAATGTGCTCAGAACTCAAGGGCTGTGCCCAAGGAAGAAGCCTGATTCTTGCAAAGACTTTGTCCTTCTCCTTGAGCAGGATGTCTGCCTTCCCCCAGCCTCTCTGGCTCAGACTTCATGGACACAGTTCTGTGTTGCTGGATGTTTTAACCTTTCTCCTCCCTTTTCCCCTTCATTTCTGTTTTCATGTCTTTCTTCATCTCACTTACATTGGCTGATATAATTCTAAAATGAATGTGCTTTAATCTCAGGTATAAGCTATAAAAACTAGTATAGAAATGCATATTTACTCTTGTCAAAATCAGAAAACATGACCCAAGGTCTTAGATTTCAGCTATTCTACTTTCAACAGTTTCTATTCAAAGTCATACTCATTCCAATTTTGCTTCTCTCTATTGTCTACCCTGGAATTAATTGAAAATCCCTAACATCACTAACTATTTTATTTGCTATATGTCATTAAGAATGATTTTTTATTATAAAGTATACCTTCAATGACATTTTCATATATAAAAACAATTTAGATGTTCTTAAATGTCTAGCTCCTATTTGCATCTTCCAATCATTTCTTAATTGCCTTATGTATAATTTATTTGATTAGCTCTCAGCTAAAGTGCACACATTGATTTTTTTTTTTTACATGGCAGTCTCTTTTCTCTTTTGCTCTGTTATCTCAGTCTTTACTCGGAGAAGAAGCCAGGTCCTTGGTCTTTTATGTTTGCGACATTTATTTCCATCATTCTCCCCTGGGCAGCAATGCATAAATTTGATCACTATTATGTTGGATTTTTCTTTGATACTAACATGTCAGCAAAGGTGGAGCAAACTTATATTGAGAGACCCACGCTATTGTGTTGTGCTCTTTGAGATGCTAGTAGGATTTGAGGACCAATCGTGTAACCGTTATTCAGGATGTCATCCTCTGTTCTTCAAGTACTTGAAATAGTTCTTTTAAGTAAACTTCCCTTCATATCTAGATTTTATAGTGACACTGCTAAGTAAAATTATAAACCCAACCTTCAAAGGAGATAAGAAATAGTTTATTCTGGAACCAAATATAAATGAGTATGACCCAGGAACATGAAATTAGTCCTTAAGTACTCCTAGTTCCATGTTCCAACATAATAATTGTCTCATAAAGTTTTTACAGGAACAGAAGAAAGTCATAAATCTATACACTGCTACTCCCAGGTATAAGTCATTCATCAGTCTGTGTTTTGTGGCTGGTGCTAGACAGATGGTCCACCTAAGTGCACAACCATTGTACATCTTTAAAAGTAGCCAAAGCTGCTTGTTCAATGGAGTATCTCAGAGCATGGAAAGCCACTGTTTTACAAAATAAGTAGTAGCATAGGGCTGGTTACAGCCTGCTCTCAACAGTAAGCAAAATCTAGTGAATGAAGAATGTGTTCAGATTCTATAGTTGAAAGTGGTTTTAGAGAATATTTTATCCAATATCACATTTTTCTTTTTGAAAATATTTTATTAGCCAATGTTCCACAGAGACTGAATGAAAGGTCATTCAGAGACTATCCCAACTTAAGATCCATGCCATACCCAGGCACTATTACTGATGCTATGCTGTACTTGTAGACAGGAACCTAGCATGGCTATACTCTGAGGGATCCTACCAGCAGCTCACTGAGACAGATGCAGATACTTATAGCCAACCATTGGACTGAGGTCAGGGACCCCATTGGAAGAGTTAGGGGAAGGGCTGAAGGAGCTGAAGGGAATTGTAATTCCATAGGAAGAACAACAGTATCAGCTAACCCAGATTCCCTCAGAGCTCCCAGAGGCTAAATTGCCAACCAAAGAACATACATGGGCTAGCCCATAGCCCCCAACACATATGTAGCAGAGGACTGCCTTATCTGGCCTCAGTGGGAAAGAATGCCCTTAATATTGTAGAAACTTGATGTCCCAGGGAAAGGAAATGCTAGAGGGGTAAGATGAGAGTGGATGGGTGAGTGGGAAGCAAAGGGGAACAGGAAATAGGGTGAAGAACACTTGGAGAAGAGATCAGGAAAGGGTATGTAAATAAATAAAATAATTAATAAAATAAAATAAATGTTAAGCATAAATGTAAATAAAAATATTTTATTTTAAAAAATATGTTATTAGTTCTTTGAGAGTTTCATACCTGCCTTGATCATATTCACTCCCTCTTCCAATTCTCTTCAAATATATTCCTCTTTCCTACCCAACCAACTTGGTGTCCTTTTGATTTGTTAATATACATTGAGACCAATTTGTGCTGCTCAAGTTTTCTGGGATGTGTAATCTTCCACTGAAATTTAGTAGACTTACTAGGGGCTATAGTCTTAAAGCAAACTCCCTTCCTTCCGTCAATTGGGAAAGATTGCTAATAGCTCTATGACTAGGACTGGGATTTTCTGCCCAGCCTCTAGCTTCATGTCTCTGTCTTAGGCTCGCCAGGCCAAATCCAAAGCCTTTCCTTCTCCTGCTGCAATGTTGCCTAACTCCTGTAACCTAATTCATTCTATCATACTTTACCATTATACTTCTTTTCCTTAAAAACAACCATCTCCCCATGACCTCCTATTCAATTCCTAACCTCTCTGCATGCTCCAAATGAATGACAAATATTTGAAATTTCTAAGCTAACATCCATGAATGAGACACATTTTTTTTTTCACTTGGGCAAACTCTTGCTATTTTAAGTGATGTATCCAAATTCACAGCTTATATTTTATGTAACCCCCATACTCTCTAACCTCTACTAAATTGTTTTCCACAACACATCCTGACTGTAGGTTAAATTAACTAATTGAGAGTTAGTTATTTTTGATCATTTTCCATTTCTATTATCTTTTGATTTATTAATGCTCGCTCCCCACTCTCCCTGCCTTCCTCTGTATTTCTCTCCTCTTTCTCCCCCTTTCATACTTTAAGGTCTCTCTTTTCTGTGTAATAATGATGATTGTCCTGTGCCTGTCATTTCCTTGACTATGAGTAACAAGTCCAGCCAAAGTACTGACAACTCCCTAGACCTGCTAGATAAAGGCAAGCCTGCTCATTTAATTGCCATTTAATTGCTTTAGTTAATTAAGTTAGAGGCCATTGATAGAGTCACTATTTCCAAGTTTTATGAAAGTTTTCCCAACACTATAGAAAAATTGCTTTCTTTGACAGTGAAAACAGTAAAAATATCAGCTTTACTCTCTTACCTAAGAGTGATGGGTGAGCATGCAGGTTGCAGAAATAATTGCTACTCATAAATAATGATTCTCATTAATGTTGCAAGCATGCTAAAATAGGAATGACAGAGCAAAACTAAAGAGCTGGTTTGTTTATTTCAACACATTTTTTTTACAAACAACATATCTTTTTAAATTGCCAGGACAGAGATTTGCTGGCATTGATGGAAAATGGCATGATGCTTCACATGTATATTAAACACTGAATATGTCTTATCTGGGTTATAGGTGACTGGGTAACTGAGCAGGGTGCTTTCAGGTGCATTGTTTTGACACCACTCCTTTTATTTGGGAAGAATTTATTGAAAACAAGTTTCATTATGAAATGTTAATACTAGGCAACAAAGAATAAGCAATTAAAATGACACCACTGTTGCCCCCAGGGATCATCCATAGAGGCAGCTGTATAAAATATTTCACCAATACAATATGATATATGGAGGTAGGGTTAGGGTAAGGCTTAGATTTAGGGGTAGGTTTATTGAGGAAACAGGAGACAGACTGAGCATATTGCATTGACCTGACATTGAGGAATTGGAAGTGGGCTGTATTTTCTATCCAAGTACTTAGAGACCTAGGAGACTAAGAAAAATATCAGGACAGGAGAGAACATTTTTCTAGTGGATGAGTCAAATTCACTGGGAAAAAAAAAGAAGAGAAAGAGGTAAAGGAAAGATAAAGGGAGAGAGAAAAATCACCTAATACATTTGTACTTCTGTTATAATTAAGGTGATAACACCAGTTTGAGTCTCTTGAATATGTTCACCCTGCTATCTTAAGGGTTTTCTTTCCCTAAAAAGTTATTTCTAGCTAATTATCCTCACTAAGGAATGTAATCTGTCAGCCTGTCTTGCTAATGTTCTTCACAATGGAGGCTGCTCCAGTGAATAGAAACTGACTTAATGGAGAAAATTAGATACTTAGAGGAGTTGATTATTTGGGGATTTTCTTCCAAGGTGAAAAATGTCATCTATCCCATCAAGAAATTTTTAATGGAGCCTAGTGGAGGGAGAAGGAGGGCTCAGCTTCAACCTCTCACAGGGAAGCCACTGAGATTCACATTATCATTACCTTTCTTATGTGCCTCATCTTCCCATGCTTGGGAATGACAGGGATTAAGGGTCAAGATGAAAGGAAGGGCTGCATTAGGAGTCTGTTCTACTAGACCAGACCAAGCAGGCATCTTCATTTGTGTGACTTTTGAGACATAAAGTAAGGCAGAAGAATAAGGTGGTGGAGATTGTCTTAACCTACACACACACCACACCACACACACACACCACACACACACACCTGGCCCATAATACAGCATACCTGGGAAAAAGTACATTGTATGAGAATGACCCAAATCATGAAGGTCTTCATCTTTTGTATTGCCGTAGTGATTTACCCTACATGGATGAAAAAAAAAAAAAAAAAAAAAAAAGGTTAGAGGGAGGTATCTATTGTTGGAAGAGAAAAATCAGGGCTAGACAAAAGAAAATAGGTTTTTCCTCAAAGGAAATATGAGTTCATTCTGGAGTCAAATACTAAAAAGCATGGTCCAGGAACACAGACTCACGTGACCCTAACTATTACAGTAATAGTTTCATGACATTTTTTTATACCGACAGAACAAAGGAAATCATAAATCAAGATGCCTTTCAAGTACATTGGTGGAAACACCAAGCAGATGGTTTGTAACAGAGTAGGGAAAACTTCAACTATTGGCTGTCTAATTAACAGTCTAGGCCTTTAGGTCTGTGGAAGTTAGAGACCTATTTAACATTCCAAAAGTAACACATATCTAGTAGAGGACTAAGAGCTCAAGGTAATTTGGCTCTGGTCCCATCCTCCACAATCACTGAAGTTCTAGTCAGTCAGTCAGCTTCACAGAATGTTCAGTGCAAGTGTGTTTTCTTTCTGAGAACTTCAGAACCATTGAGCTTCTAACCTTTTTCCCATCACTGGACCACCTCCTCCATTGGGACTTCTCTCCTTCTTAATAAATTATCTCTGCTTCCATCTCTATCACCTCATCCCTGTCCAATGTATTGCTCTGGGATACAAGCATCTAGAAATCTCAGCAGGGATCCTCAACCATAACAAAAGCTTTACAGATGGAAATAAGGACAGGTATAATGTCTCAAGTTAGCTCATTGACTGAATTGTCAAATGAAAATAAAGCTCCTCCACTATCAAAAACTTGGCCTAAGTCAGAGTGGCTTAGAGTGTGTGATGCACTAAATGCCATTGCTTGTATTATTTTTAGCAGTTCTCTGAGATGCAGTTTTCTTTTGAAGCCACACTGTCACTGTGGTTACAGTTCATAGAGTAACTTTTTGGCTGACACCAATCTTCATGTATAGTGGCACTGCGTGAATAGAGTGCTCTGTGCAAGGAGCTCAGATACTTTCAATTTGGCCTAACTGTAAAGAGAAAGGATGGATCTGAGCACCAAACACTTTTATCAACCAAGGAAAGAAAATGGTGATGGCGACAGTAATGGTATTGCATCTCAGGCATGGTTTGGCTTGGTTCTTTCATATATTTTTTTTTCAAGTTAGTAGAAACAAGTCTTTGTTAAGTAACTTAAAATATCAGAAAAATAAAACTCTTATAATTCTCTTTACTGCAAATATATAATATCAGTGCTTTGGCCATCTTAAGTTAAAGGCCCTTTATCATAAAATATATGGTTTTAAACTTTACTCAAATTGAATATATAATCCCTATGACTTCCCTACATATATATAATAAAAGAGTGTAGTAGAATTAGCAAATACTAGACTATATTGATAATTTATCCTTCTTACTTTGTGGTTTTTAGAAACAGCACATACACCTAATATATGCCGACTCCTTGGCTGATTAGTTGCAGTGTACGATGCCACAAAATATGAAACACATGCTTGGTGACATTCGTCCGTATCTACAAGACAGCAGCTGGAGATTGGGATTCAATACTGACAATCAATTATCCTACAAGCAATTAGCATCACATCATAATATGCCATCAAGGCAACTTCCTTATACTGAAAATATCAAATAAAAACCATTATTTGTGAACTTTATACAAAATGTAACACTTCAAGTAGAAATAAAAAATTAAATTTTATCTATTTACTATTTTTTATTAGATATTTTCTTTATTTACATGTCATATGATATCACCTTTCCCAGTTTCCCCACTGAAAAAATAAATAAATAAAAATAAAAATAAATAAAAGGATCCTGTTCCCTCCCCTCTCCCCCTGCTAACCAACCCACCCTCTCTCACTTCCTGGCCCTGGCATTCCCCTACACTGGGGCATAGAACCTTCACAGGACCAAAGGCCTCTCCTGCCCTTGATGATGGACTAGGTCATCCTCTGCTATACATATGTTGCTGGAGCCATTAGTCTCACTATGTATACTCTTTGGTTGGTGGTTTAATCCCTGGGAGCTCTGAGGGTACTACTTAGTTCATATTGTTGTTCGTCCTAAGGGCCTGCAAATTCCTTCAGCTCCTTGGGTCCTTTCTCTAGCTCCTTCATTGGGGTCCCTGTGCTTAGTCCAATGGATGGCTGTGAGCCTCTACTTCTGTATTAATTGGATACTGTCAGAGCCTCTCAGGAGACAGCTATATCAGGCTCCTGTCAACTAGCACTTGTTGGTATCCAAATCAGTTCAAAATCTTATAAATATTATAAGGCATTAAAAACCACAGAAATCTCTAGATCCAAATTATTATCAATTTATGAAATTCAAAATACTTTCATTATCATTTATACAAGCATCTGTTTGTGTGGGTTTGTTTGTTTCTTTTAAACTAAATGTTATAGAGTTATCTTGTGGAAACCTGTAACTCTATAAAACTATACTTCAAATGTGAATTTCACAGGATTCTTTGATAGTAATGGAGAGTTTTCCTGGGTATTAAATAGAGAAAAGGCCTACTGTTGGCACAATATTCACTGAACTGCACACTATTATGATGATTCTA
>JADRCC010572527.1:0-11498 GCA_019843855.1 Hylomyscus alleni | reverse complement strand
ACACACACACACACACACACACACACACACACACACACGGGGAAAATCCTCCATCTCTCTTTCTCTCCCCCTCCTCTCTTTCTGCCCTACTGCCCCCTCTCTCCCTCTCAATTAAACCTCTTACACGTGGAACTGTTTGGGTCTAGTGTGTGGTATGTTCTGAAGCGGGACCCGCCGTTCTAACACATCAACTCATGCACGATCATCAAATCTTCCATTTCTTTGTTTTGAGGCAAGGCCCTATGGAGTCCAGGCTGGCCACCATACAGCCTGTCCCGGGAGGCACAGCCCACCCTTGACTTTGGCCTTGGGAGACTCGTTTTGGAATTCCATTCTCTAGAGTTTTAAGAGAATAAGTCCCCCTTCAGAGGACTGGAGGGACAGTGGAGTACCCTGCCCACACCCTCTTGCCCTCTACTCTCTGACCTCTCTTTTTATCAGGTCCCTGTTTCGATACAGACCCACAAGCAGATTACTTATATTTATTTACAATTTTTTACTTGAAGGAAACTGAGCCTTTGATGCATGCCTTTAATCCCAGCACTCCAGAGGCAGAGGCAGAGCCAGTTCTAGGACAGCCAGGGCTATACAAAGAAACCCTATTTCAAAACAAACAAACAAACAAACAAACAAGAAAACTGACAGTGTGGTAGCACATGCTTATAATCGCAGTACTAGGGAAGCTGAGGCAGGAGGATTATGAGATCCAGACCAACTTGGGGTACAGCACAATATATCAAATCAACTCCAAAATAAATAAATAGAGCCAGTTGTGGTGGTGTATATTTGCAACCCCAGAACACAGGATGTGAAGGCAGGAGGATCAGGAGTTCACTACAGAGTGAGTCCAACCAGCCAGAGTTAAATGAGACTCTGTTTCAAAACCAAACCAAAACACACAAAAACATAAGTAAACAATTTTACAGTCAACCAGAGATTGCCAGAGACCAGCGAGAGGAAGATGGGGAGTAAGTTTCCTTCTGGGGGGATGATGGTTTGAGTAAGAATGGCCCCTATAGGCTCAAAGTGCTTAGTCACAGGGAAGTGGCCCGTTTGAAAGGATTAGGAGGTGTGGCCTTGTTGGAGGAAGTGTGTTACCGGGGATTGGCTTTGAGGTTTAGGTCAGGGTCTTTCTCTTCCTGCTGCCCGTCGATCCTGATGTAACTCGGCTCCTTCTCCCACACCACGTCTGCCACGCTTCTTACCATGAGGATAATGGACTAATCTTCTGAAACTATAAGCCAGCCCCAGTTAAACACATTGCTTTATAAGAGTTTGTGGTGGTCATGGTGTCTCTTCACAGCCATAGACCACTAAGTCTCAAACTTTTTTTTTTTTTTTGACAAAGGATGGATATATCTCCCAGGATAGCCTTCAACATGAGAGCCTCTAGTTCTCCCAGGGTTGGGATTACAGGGAAGAGCCCGTGTATCTGGCAACAGTGTGCAAAATTCCTGTAGAGAGGGTCTGCAGAGGTGGTTCAATGGTCAAGAGTACCTGCTACCCTTGCAGAAGACCCGAGGCCTGAGTTGGGTTCCTAGCTCCCATGTGCTAGCTCCTAATCACCTGAAATTCCAGTTCCAGGGGATCTGATGCCCTCTTCTGGCCTCCTCAGGTCCCAGGCATGCACATAGTTCACATATATAGATGCATGCAAAACACACATATACACATAAAAATAATCAAATAAGCCATTTTTAAGACTCCCAGAGGGGCTCAGTGGTTAAGAGCACAGGCTGCTCTTCTGAAGATCCCAGCAACCACACGGGGGCTCACAACCATCCGTAATGAGATCTGATGCCCTCTTCTAGGGTACCTGAAGACAGCTACAGTGTACTTACATATAAAAAATAAATAAATCTTAAAAAAAAAATAAGCCAGAAAAGGCTTCCTGGAGGGGGGAATCTGTGTCAAGACACAGCAGTGAATCAGAAGGAACAAGCTGATGAGAGCATCAGACCAACCCATGGCAGACATGGGGGTGGTGTAGAGTTGGCGTGCTTCTGGGGTTACTTAATTGGGTTCTATTATTTACCACCCTTCCAACCGTTATTCCAACCCCCCAACACTAGGTAAGAGAGAAGGGTTAGCGGGGAAAGGAACATAGACCTCTTTTGACTACTTCCCGATGCTTAGGGGCATCAGGTTCCTAGGGGCAAATTCAATCTCCATCATCAAGATATCTTCGACCAGCAATCCAGCAAAAACAGCAATTTAGCAATAGCAAAAACAGCAGCGGCGGCGGCGGCATGATTCAGCAGTCACCATAGGCCCTGGGACTCCACTGCTTATACCCTCTCCACAGTCTCATAACTACGCAGCTGGCAAAAATCACACCCTGCCTAAAGCATGAGACAAATCATAGTTAACAGCTGTGGACAGTTTGAAGCAGCCCCACAGCACACACCTGGGGTACGTAAACAAAACAGAACTGGGTTTTTAAAGAAACCCAAAATTCTCCCTACAGTATGGCACTTGCCAGAGACAGAAAGCTTCCGAGATAGCTTGGAACTCTGCTCCAGGGGAGTGGGATGGAAAGGCAGGCGTCACAAGGTACTTGAGCAGCCTCACAAGCTCTTGGAGTTTGTGCTAACATCTGCCAGCAGGGACATTATTTCCAACCATAGAATCTTGACTTTAATTTTTCATTTCCAGTGTGTAGTAAAATAATTAGGAAGTCGTGAGTCTTGAGCATTTACTATTTTTTTTTATTTTAAATAAAATCTTATTTCATGTATATGAGTACACTGTAGTTGTCTTCAGACACACCAGAAGAGGGCATCAGATCCCATTACAGATGGTTGTGAGCCACCATGTGGTTGTTGGGAATTGAACTTGGGACCTCTGGAAGAGCAGTCGGTGCTCTTAAGCGCTGAGCCATCTCTCCAGCCTGAGCATTTACTATCTTTAACGAGGTAAAGTTCACCATAGATGAAGACAAAATGGGATGATACACATGAGATGGTTAAGTGTGGGAAGCCGACTTACCGCTTCCCGTTAGCGCTGACTTACCGCTTTGAGCTCTCCCCACTGCGCATGCGCAAGATGGCGCTGACTCCCCACTGCGCATGCGCAAGATGGCGCTGCCACTGCTTGCCCATAACCAATCATTGCACCTATGTAAATGAGGTGCCTTTTGCAAACCAATCACACGCTGCCTAGAGCCCTATATAAGCAGACGTCTTTCGGGGCTCTGGGTCTTCGCGTGCCATCTAAAAGAGCTGTACACAATAAAGCTACGCTGGAAGAATTCCTCGAGTGGTGCGTCGTCATTGCCCGCCGCAGTTAAGAACTGATGGTTTAACAAATATCACAGCAGAAGCAGAAAGACGGACCCAAGTCTCACTCTGCACATCGTTCTGGTCTCCCTGAGTTTTTTCTCTCTGCCAGCACCAAAGTTGTTTATTAAATAAGAAAAACACTATTCCTCCGTTCCAGAACAAGTTAGTTTTGGGGAAGAGGCGGTTGTTGGCATTGAAGTGCAACAGTGTTGAGTGGCACTTGACACACAGCAGTCATTAGAGTGAGCCAAGAAGCTCATCATGGTCCTGTCTGGGCAGAATGAAGCTGCGAGGAGGAGACTGAGGGGGCAGAAGCTGGGAGAGCGCCTGGAATGGCTCACTTTCTCAGAGAGGAACATGTAGCATTCAGAACAGATACTGTAGAGCCCCAAGGACTGAGACTTGCTGCCCAGAGTCTGTCTAGACCCAGACCCTTCTCCAGCAATATCAGGTGAGGTGGTCCACACGTGGGATCTGTGTGACCCAGGTAGCCAGCACAAAGATTGTTCTGGACAGGGAATGGGGATTTGTAAGAAGAATGAAGAATTCTACTTACAAATGAATTCACATGATGAATTCAGTAAGTCTGTTGTTCGCTTCTCGCTGGTTAAACTTGGGACCAGCGGACCTAAGTTTTGAGGCTTCTTCAGGCTGAGGGAGCTGAGTCTTAGCAACCCATCCTTCTAGGAAGGAAGAGAGCTTGGTGGGAGTCTATAGAGGGAGCCCTTGAGAAGGGCTGCTGAGGCAAACCTTGACTCCCCTCTCCATGGGTGGGGGTCTCTGGTGGAGGTAGAGATGCTCGGTGCGTCAAGAGACAATGCACAGGTGAGGGGATGACTTCCCGCAGTTGCCTGGTCCCTTCCACCCGCCCCTGGAAACCCACTCTGAAAAGGATAAAGGGGGAAGGGTCGGGCCAGTACCATGTTTGGTCCCATGTATGAGGTTATGCTTCTGGTGGCCATAAGGAAGCCTCAAAAGGAAACCTGCCCCTTGTTAGCTGTCATCCAACTTCCTCCTCACAGGGCCTAACATCTATCACTCTCTTCCTGTTCTCTGTGGATTTACCCTCAACAAGGCATTTCAACCAAAAGCAAGCAGATGGAACATGGCTGTTTTCATTCAGCAGGTTTTCTTTTCTTTTCTTTTCTTTTTGAGACAGGGTTTCTCTGTGTAGCCCTGGCTGTCCTGGAGCTCACTCTGTAGACCAGGCTGGCCTCGAACTCAGAAATCCGCCTGCCTCTGCCTCCCAAGTGCTGGGATTAAAGGCGTGCGCCACCACGCCCGGCCTTTTTTTTTTTTTTTTTTTTTTAAATAACTTTGCCTGTTGATTCTAACATACAGCAAATGCTGCCTGGAACTTCTGCTTGTGATAGATGGAAGGTCAAGAGAAGCAAGAAAGGAAGGACTCAGCCTTTATGTACCCCAGGGACAAGGTCTGGGTGACAGGAAAATAGAGTAGTCAGGAAAGAAAAGTATGCACTTACGCATGCGCGCGCTCACGCGCACCCACACACACACCCCTCTGAGGGTGGTAGGTGGTTAGGAATGTAGTGGTCTCCTGGGTCTTTAGCAGAAGATTGTACACACACAGAGGCGGAGAGGTGTGGAAGGCTAGTCAGTTAGGGAGGGAGCATGAGATGTGTTTTGGGACTTGGGAGACTGCAGATGGGCTTAGAAGACAAGGGGAGGCAGGGCTCTGGGTGGTGGCAGAATGTAGGTTACAGGGAATGATTTAGGGATTTGGGGTAGGAGAGGCTACAGTGTATCCAAATGCTAGCAGAGCTGATCCAGCTAAGAAGGGGCGGAGGGGCTAAAATCATGACTGATTGTCCGAACTTCTATAGAATGGGAGGAAGAGAAGGGGGAGGGCTGGACCCAACCATCTCGCAGTGTTGGCCTTCTGTAGGAAGACGGTGTAAGGAGGGGGGGGGTGAGACAGTATTTGAGAGTGCCAAGAGCATTCCTTCACATACAGGGGTCTCAAGCACATGGGGCCTCAGCACATTCGCTAGACTCCCTTTTCTTTCTCCTCTCTTCCTCCATGTGGTGGCAGATCCGGAGCTGTCAGCCTGATGAGGGTTTGCTACTGAGGGCCCAGCTACCCTCACTCCTGGATCATGTTCTGTAGTGTTGTCTCGTGAATTAACCAGTGTTTGTCCCACAGCTTGGACTCTGAATTAGTGATGATTCCCTAGAAGAGTAGAACTAATCAGATAAAATTAATCAAATGATATATGGCTTATCGTCTGTGGTCCAACTATCCCAACAATGGCTGTTTCCCAAAAGAAGGTCTAAGAATACACTAGTTGTCTGGTCCACAAGGTGGGATGTCTCAGCTGGTCTTCAGGATATGTTGGAATCCCAAAGAAGTAGGCTTGTAATACCAGTGAGGGAATGAACTCACTAGTGAGAGTAAGGGCAAGCAGGCAGAGAGCAAAAGCTTCCGTCTTCCATGTCCCCTATACAGAAGGCCACCAGAGGGTGTGGCCCAGATTTAAGATGGGTCTGCAAACCTCACGTGATCAAGACTTAGGTCTTCCTACTTCAAATGATCCAACCAGAAAAGAAGTAGAAATCCCTTACAAGTCTACCCAGCAGTTTGGGTTTTAGTTAATTCCAGATGTAGTCACGTTCACAACAGAGACTAGTCATTGCAGATCCTAAAAGAAAACTGGGAGGCTGGAGTCTGGGCTTCAGTCTCCTGTCCCTGGCCTTATGCCTGTGAGGTTCTACCTCAATAGAGGGTAGACTCCAGATCCTACATCATTGAGAATTGACCACTGTGCTCCATGCAAGTTCCCCAGGTCTTGAGTTTTGCCATTTTCTCTTTGGGACTCCAAAGAAGGAAGAGGGTTATTAGTTATTGAATTGAGCACTGAGCCCTCACCCGTGCCTGATGCCACAACTTCAGTAGGATTTGCCTTCTGATCCCCATGTGCTGGGGGCCACACTGGGCTGGTAGGCAGCGTCAGGACCACTGCCCCTGGTGGAAGCCTCTATGGACGTGCGGGGAGGTGGGCTTCTCCCTTTCCCAGCAGTCTGACGCCATCCTTCCTGTTCAGTCAGAACTAGAAGCAAAGCTAAAGACAGTCAGTCACTGGATCGTCTGCCTGTAGTCAGCCAGCTGTAAACAGACGATCAGAGCAGTGGCTGGGGTCTATTGCTTCCCTTTGAATCTCCATCTCCTAACGCCCTGGCAAAACAGATGTTAAAGTGAAAAGGTAAATGAAGGTAAGCCAGGGCCTCCTTCCGCATGATGGGGCCAGCCCCTGGGTCAATCTAAGTCCCTTTTCCTTTCCAGCTAAAGTGGCCATCTTGCAGCCTCTCAAACGTTCTGTGCCACCAGCTCTCTTTCACCTCTCGGGTTTTATACACACAGTTCTCTGATGTCCTCGGTGGTAACAGTGCTTCCTCCAAATGCCTCCCCTAAGTAGAAAGCAGAGCTCCACTTGCCAATGTTTTTCTCTGTTTTCTGAATTGTTGTTCAAAATCTACTCCAGCCTCACTACCACCATTCCTAGGTAGAGAAACAGTCAGGGATGGGAACAGAGACTGCGGTCAAGCGCCTTCTGGAATATTCCATCCACATGTGTATCTGCTGAGTATCTGTAAACCATGGATCTGTCAGTGTGCCTTACTGTCTGACATCTGCTCAGTGCCAGGCAGAGCAACGCAACTCAAACTTATGCGCAGAGCAAACAACTGACCGATTAACTTCCCTACAAGCAAGGCATTACCTTAGGCCAAGGGTGGGGTTTAACACTCTGTGGATGGTGTATACCATCAAGCCTGCTCCCAGCCCCTAGGATGAGTGCAGGCAAGAAGCAACGACTGCAAATGCATCTCCAAGCATTCTTTCTTGCACCTGCAGGGGATGCTATCAGCTCCTGACTCAGGATGAGGCCCCAGGCTGATTAGTTGGACCGGCCTTCACACCCTGCTTTTCCCCTGTTCTGCCTGAACATTCTCCTTTTTTTTTTTTTTTTTTTTTTTTTTTTTCCGAGACAGGGTTTCTCTGTGTAGCCCTGCCTGTACTAGAACTCACTCTGTAGACCAGGCTGGCCTCAAACTCAGAAATTCACCTGCCTCTGTCTCCCAAGTGCTGGGATTAAAGGCATGCGCCACCACCGCCCATGTTCTTTTATTCTTTTGTGGAAGATCTGAGGGGAAAAAAAAACCATCCTCTCCTGTGCAGTGCTTTGCTGAGGCTCCCTGAGTGGCTGGTTGGGGCTTCTCTGTGCCAAGGTAGTCTAAGGATGGGGGGATTCTCACAAAGTATAGGCTTCCCAAAAGGAGCCTTCTAAGAGGGGCAAACACAAACACTGATCTTTAACGCTTGACTTGGAAGTTGTATTCTAGCACATGCTATTGCCAATGCCAACTACAGCAGGACTCAGTGGAAAGGCAAATATCTCTCTCTTATCTCTGTGGAAAGAGAAGCAAAGAGTTCACCACCATCGTGTTGAGTCTGGCCTGGTTGAACCAGAAGTGGCAGAGAGTCATGGACCACATCTTGAAGGCCAACTTGCCACTTTACAGGCTAGACATTTTAATTTGAGGCTAGACTTCATGGTTGGAAGAATCCTGGATAAAATGAAGCTTATCATGCTCTCTCCCTATTCATCCTGAACATGGCGGTGCCTGCACGTGCCATGACGCGACTTGCTCTAGAAGGTCATGGAGATGGTGAGCACCTGCGGAGAGTGCCCATGTCACCTCAATCTAACTTCAAGGAAGGTTGTGCACTGATATTCCTCTACCACACCTTGAATTTCTTTCTGTTTTTGCAGAGCCTTGGAGTGACCATAGCAATTCTGGGACTACGAGGAGAAGGTTTATAGACTCACGGAAGAGTGAGGGAAGATCTTGGTAGTGTTTGGCTACTGGACCAGCATTATGGCTGAGGCAGGTAAGAGGTACAAAAATCCAAATAAGTACATGTGTACATTCATTTCTTCCTCCTCTCGACTGTGGATGTGATGTAAATAGCTATTTGGAGTTCCTGGCTTGAGTTCCCTTCCATGATGGACCATAGCTTGGAATTGTAAACTCCTCTAAGTTGCTTTCTCTCTCTCTCTCTCTCTCTCTCTCTCTCTCTCTCTCTCTCTCTCTCTCTCCTCCCTTCCTTTTTTTAAAACAACAACAACAACAGGGTTTCAGCCAGGCAGTGGTGGCACATGCCTTTAGTCTCAGCACTTGGGAGGCAGAGACAGGCGGATTTCTGAGTTCAAGGCCAGCCTGGTCTACAGAGTGAGTTCTAGGACAACCAAGGCTATACAGAGAAACCCTGTCTCCAAAAACCAAAAACCAAAAACCAAAACAAAAAACCAAACCAAACCAAACCAAACAAACAAAAACAAAAACAAAAACAAAAAAAACAGGCTTTCACTGTGTGGCCCTGGCTGTCCTGGAACTCATTCTGTAGACCAAGTTGGTCTCAAAGTAAGAGACCTGCCTGCCGCTGCCACCCTGAGTGCGGGGATGAGAGGCGTGCGCCACCACCGCCTGACTGTGTTGGTTTTTCTCAGGGTGCTTTACCACAGCAACGGGAATAAAGCTAGCAAGGACACTGAGGGATGCTGGCCTTTTCTCTCATTCCGTGACTTCTTTTTTTCATCCTCCGAACGCTATCTTTTGCAGAGCAGGAAAAAAAATTCATTGTTATGTTTCCTCCACAGATCAAGCTTTGGGTATTACACCTAAAATCGTATTGCCAAATGCAAGAGCATTTTAATTTCCTCTTAGATTAGGTTACAGAAATTGAATAGTTTTATGTTTTACATTTAGCCCTTTGACACGTTTTTAATTAATTTTTGGGAAAAGCATAATGTTTGTTTGGTGTGGGTTCTCTTATTCATTCCTTTACTTTGCATGTGGATGTCCAACTGACCATGCACCGTCTGCTGACAAGCCTATCTTGTCTTGGTTCGGTCGGTTTTGTTCCTTTGAAAGAGATCAACCGGCTGCTTTTGTCTGAATCTATTTCTGGGCCCTCCAGTCTATTCTATTGATCTGTTTAGTCTTCACCAAGACTGTACTGTCTTGGTCACCATAGCTTCATCTTAAGCCTCAAAGTTAAGGAACATCAGCCATCCAGGCTTATTCTCCAGTGTTCTGTTTTAGGACGAGCTTTCCCCTTCCATGTTGACTTCAGAGTCACTGTTGGTGTCACAAAGTGATTACCTAGGACTTTGTTGATCTGATGGATTACGTCGAGAAGAAGTGCTGCTTCAACAACAACCTTCCCTCTTTAGCATTTTTTTGTTTGTTTCTTTCAACACCACTTGTAGCTTTTGAAAAATGTTTCTGGGGCTGGTGAGATGGCTCAGTGGGTAAGAGCACTGATTGCTCTTCCAAAGGTCATGAGTTCAAATCCCAGCAACCACATGGTGGCTCACAACCACCCATAACGAGATCTGATGCCCTCTCCTGGTGTGTCTGAAGACAGCCACAGTGTACATACATATAATAATAAATAAATAAAATCTTTAAAAAAAAAAAAAAAAAAATGTTTCTGGGGTTTTTCCCCCTATATTATGAATGCTTTGCCTTCACGTATATCTGTGAACCATGTGTATGCCTAGTACCTAAGAGGCCAGAAGAGGGCATTGGATCCTCCAGAACTGGAGTTATAGATGGAGTTATAGATGGTTCCCAGGTTGGTGCTGGGAATTGAACCTGGGTTTTCCAGGAGAGCAGACAGTGATCTTAACCACAGAGCCATCTTTCCAGTCCCCATTTTTATAGTTTCTTGCATGTAGATCTTGAATCTACTGTTGATGTTTATACCTGATAGAATAGTCCATTTTTGTTGCTCTAACAAAATATCTGAAATTTGGTACTTTACAAAAAAAAAAAATAAGGCTTATTTCATATTTTTAGGGGTTGGAAATCTAAAGTAGGGCTGCCCTGTCTGTTCATCTTCCAGTGAGGGCTTCCATAACTACACATATGGCAGGCAGGTAGCAACAGCGGGCAGGTAGCGACATGGTGGGAATAGGTGCAAGAGGGAGAGAATACAGGGTGATACATGAAGACCAAGATCTGAAGGCCAGGCTTGCTCTAATGTTGCTCTGTGGGATGAGCATCAATCTTTTCCAAGTGTGAAGCCCCTAATGGCCTCCATACCCTCCACGGGATCCATCTCCTAAAGATCTCCCCACCTCTCATCATTGCCCCGCTAGGACCAGCTCTCCTACATACAACCTTTGGCGACAAACCACACCCAAATCATCGCACTTAAGGGTCTTACCCTTCCTCTTTATTTCCTGCCTTCATCCTCCCCACCTCCCCATTCCTTCTTTCCTTCCTACCTGCCTCTCTTGTTTTTTCACAGACAGGATCTCGTGTAGTCCCAGCTTGTGTCTCGAATTGCTGTGTAGCTGAGGGTGAGTTTCAGCTTCTGAGTCTCCAGTCATCACCTTCTAGGTGCTGGTATTAGAGGGATACCCTGCCAATACAATTGGGTTTGCACGTGTCATGTTGTGGAAGTGTGGAAGCACATGTCATGGCGTATGTCTTTGTTAGGGTTTCATTGCTGGGAAGAGACGCCATGACCACAGCAGCTCCTATAAAGGCAAACATTTAGTTGGAGCTGGGCTTCCAGTTTCAGAGGTTCAGTCCATTCTCATCATGGTGGGAAGTATAGCGGCATGCAGTCAGACATGGTGTTAGAAGAGCCGAGAGTTCTCCATCTTGATCTGCAGGCAGTAGGAGACGGTGTGTCACACTGGGCATAGCTTGAGCATATATGACCTCAAAACCTGCCTCCACAGTGACACACTTCCTCCAACAAGGCCACACCTAGTCCAACAAAGCCACACCCCCCTCATGGTGCCACTCCCTACGGCCAAGCCTTCATACACATGAGTCTATGGGGGCCATTCTTATCAAACCACCATAGTGTGTGCTTGGAGGTCAAAGGAAGGTTTTACGTGTCAGTTCTCTCCTTACGTCTTTATGTAGAATCTGGAGCTTGAACTAAGGTGGTCAGGCTTGGGTGGCAAGTGCTTTGGCCTCTAGTCAGCCAGCCCTGTGGCTGACCCATGTTGTTTAATTTCAACTTATAGTTCATGTATTAATCTTGTACCTTGCATTACTGAACCTTCTGATGGATATAATAAAAAGAATGAACAAGCGGTCTTCAAATTTTGGAACACTCAAGAATCTATCAAGTATAAATCATTGTGTGTGTGTGTGTGTGTGTGTGTGTGTGTG
>JADRCC010572525.1:0-15075 GCA_019843855.1 Hylomyscus alleni | reverse complement strand
CAGGTAGGACGAGTGTCACTATGAACTGAGGCACATGGACATCAGCTCCTTGCTGAGAATCTAATGTGTGGACATGCTCCCGCCATCGAGAGTCAAGACGGTAGGTGGCTGTCAGTAGGCTGGTGGATGCATAAATCAAGAAGGAAAGCCCTCCACACGACACAGCTCAAGCCGTCCAGAGGTTCCCATCGACTTACAATCACTGGCCGCAGCATAGAGATGAAGGTGCAGAACCGGCCACGTTCTTCGATGAGTGCTTTGCGCACAGCCTGCTTTTCTGTTTCTTCCAATAGGAGATATTTATCGTTGACGTCCTGGAGCGCGCTGTCCAGCTGAGGCTGGATGTCACCTCTCCCTGTGAACAGAACAAGGCTGTATAGTCAGCCTGCTGAAATGCCAGCTTCTACAGCAGTTCCCTTCTCTGAGGTTCTTTCTGGAGGTGAAACACACTTTTCCAGGACTCAAAAACATTACTCATCACTCCCAAAAGACTGAAAGCGGCTGCTTTTCTAGAAGCATCTACTTCCTGTTTCTAACATCTAAAGGGCATATTTCATATTTATTTATCTGGCTTATTTGTCACTGAGGAGCATTGCCTGGGATGACTTCCTAGCTTGCAGCCATTGTGCAGCTCCCTGTGCCAGCAAACCTCGGGACACACAGCAAGAGTATTCCTTTCTTTAGTTCATCTGGAAGCCACTGTGGATGGGGAGTAAGGCGAGAGGCTAGGGATGTTTCCAAAAATGGATCCAAGCTGGCTTTGTTAGGTTCACCTCAATCAAAGAGCCTTTGTTTAGGCACAAGTTTCTGCCCCTGAAGACAAAGGTAGGTTATTCAGCTCCCAGCCCTCGGACCTGGGAATCCTTGGCATTTAGGTTAACTCCCCAGTGGAGGGCTCCAATGCCCTTCCTGTAGAAGGAGCCTGGTAACCAGATGTCTATAGTTAGGTCTTTGTTGATGACAAAATGAGGAACAAAGCTATACTGAGCAGAGCCATATTATTTACTTATTTGGCCACACCACCAGACTCTAGTTATCTGAATAACACTTTACTGTTTCTGGTTAGAGTAGTAAGCAGTTAAACAACTCTAGAACAGGAATAGCTGTCTGTGTAAATAAAGTTTTTTTTTAAGATTTATTTATTATTATACATAATATGTAGCTGACTTCAGACACACCAGAAAAGGGCGTCAGATCTTATTACGGGTGGTAGTGAGCCACCATGTGGTTGCTGGGATTTGAACTTATGACCTTTGGAAGAGCAGTCAGTGCTCTTACCCGCTGAGCCATCTCGCCAGCCCCAATAAAGTTTTATTAGAACACAGCCACATCCACTCATTTACATATGTGTCCCAGAGTCCAAGAATATTTGGCTGTTTGCAGAAGTAGTCCTGTTGTATTTGTCTAGATCTGACCTGTTGCTGGCGACACCAGGGTCACACACAGGACACTAGCTAGCTCTTAAGCTTCTACACTGGACCTCTGGCAAATAGGCTTTACCTACATTCAAGCCAGAGATGGGATTTCTAAGCTCTTTCAGGGCAAGGTTTTAGCCCTCAGAGTATCAACATGTGTACACAGCATGTGCTACGTAAGTATGTATGTGCTTCATAATTTTAAATACAGATGGGACTGGAAGGTGTGTTAGGGCTATCCTAACTGTTCGAGTTGAAGAAGAGGTCAAAGCTTAGAGAAGTTGAAAGATTCATCCAAGGTAAAGATGACTCCCTGAGCCCTTGACCTATCCTCTCTGTCCACTGACTCAGTCAATGATGAATTCAGTCGCCATGCAGGAAACTGCTGAGTCAATTGCCATAGCTGCCCCCTTACAAACAACATGTAAGATAGTAAATGTAACCCATCATTTGGTGCAAAGACAGGCAAGGCTCAGGAGGCCTGCCTTGGCTGTAGGAATATATCCTGTGCTTTCTCTCATATGCAGATGAGAATGCTGAATCTGGACCAAAAAACTTAACAGAACTTAATAAAACTCTAGACTTAATAAAAGTCCGAGAGAAGAGTAGCCGTGGTTTGGTAAGAAAGAGCCATTTGTACAGGGAAGTCCTACATTAGTGCATAATGGGAAAATCATATATAGTCAAAATCCACCCTTGAAAATACTTGGGATGAGCAATAAGCTCAGAATACACAGTTTTACACATAAATAACCTTCACTAGCTCAAGAAAGCATGTAGCATTAGGTATATGTAATATAAGGTTACATAATGCAGAGCACCCGAGAACAGAAGTGGCTGCCCCCCAACAGTCACCTTATGCATGAAACCTGCTTCCTAAGAAATTTCCAGCCAGGCGGTGGTGGTGCACGCCTTTAATCCCAGCACTTGGGAGGCAGAGGCAGGAGGATTTCTGAGTTCAAGGCCAGCCTGGTATACAGAGTGAGTTCCTGGACGGCCAGGACTATGCAGAGAAACCCTGTCTCAAAAAACAAGCAAACAAACAAAAAAACAAAAAGAAATTTCCAATATTCTTGGAATAGCCCACTCACCCAGTCTTCCACTTACTCGCTACCTGTCCCTCCAGAGAATCCTCTACCTTCATTGGCACGAAGGGAACCAGGCATCCAAACAACCTGCCCATCTCAACTACTGCTTTCGTGTGTGGCTAGACAGAGAACAGTGAAGTCAGGCTCCCATCCTCTCCCCGGAAGTTCCACGGACACCCCTCCCTCTCTCGGATGTCTACCCTGCCGGGGCCAAACTCAAGTCAGGAAAGCAGGAATCGTCAATGCTCTGACAACTGTGGATGTCCTCTGTGCAGGGTGAAACACTGACTCGTGCAAACAAGCCCATGCACGAGTATGTCCACCATACAACCCACTGACGGCAAAGCTCGGAAGCTAGCGGACACCTGCTCTTTCTCTCTAGACTCTAGGACAACATGGCCCAGCACAGGGATGATGGGGCCTTTCCTTTGTTGCTCAGTCTCTTCTACACTGTCTTACCAGCAAAACATACCAGACCAGACCGCTCTTAAGTCAGGAGATGGGGAGCCAGGTTGGGACGCGGGTGGGAGGAGGTGGGGCATGCTGGAAGAGAAAGCTGATCTATGTGTGATTTTTGACCAAACATACTTGGATATGTTTTGATTACAGAAAAATTCTATTTTTATTTTTTTAAGGGTTTATTTTAATTGTATGTATATGAGAATTCTGTCTACATGTTATGTATGTGTACCACTTACATGCAGTACCCATTCAGGACAGAAGAGGGCGTCAGAACCCCTGGAACTGAAGTGACTATGGATGTGAGCTGCCTTGTCAGACCCTCTGCGGACCTATCTCTCCAGCTTCTATAGAAGAAAAACTTTAAAATAACAGACTAGGGATGAGGAGATGGCTCAGTAATTAAAATGCTCATTGCACAAGCAAGATTGGAGTTCAAATGCTCAATGTGACACTTCAATGCTGGGTGGGCAGAGCAGCCCACCTCTAATCCCAGCCTCAGAAGGATCTTGAGCAAGCTGTCCAGTGAGACTAACCATATGCACTAGTTCCAGGTTTGACAGAGGGGACCTAGTCCATGAGAGTCCCGAGGTCAACTTCTAGCTTGTACATTCACATGTGCCTGTACATGTGCATGCATATATGTATACCACACACACATATGCACATACACAAACATATACAAATGCACACACAAACACACGGAAAGGTAAAAAAAAGTCTAATACTATAAAATTGCATTTTTACTTCCTGTCATAAGTTGTAACACATGTGTCTAGTTGTAATTAGTAATAGCCTTTTGTTCCAGATGTCATGGCATGGGCCTCTAATCCTAGCCCTCAGAAGTTAAGTGGAAGGATCTCGAGTTCAAGGCCATCCTAGGTGTGATAGCTATTCCTGGTTGTCAACTTGACTACATCTGGAACGAACTACAATCCAGAAATGGAGGGCACACCTGTGATCCAGATCTTGAGGCTGGAAGACATGGGCTTCTGACCTGGATCTTGACACAGGATGACAAAGGGTTTTGATCTACATCTTGAGGCACAGTGGCCATGAAAAGCTTAGGCCTAGGAAAGGTGGTACATGCCTTCAATCCTGGGAGACTGAGGCAAGCAGAAACCTGAGTTCAAGGCCAGCCTGGGACAGAGCAACTACGAGATTCTTGAACTTCCCATTCCTGCTGCCCACTGTTGGGTTAACTGGACTGCAGACTGTAAGTTGTTACAATAAACTCCCTTAACATAGATAGACATTCTATAGTTCTGTGACTCTAGAGAACCCCGACTAATACACAGGGTTACATACGGAGACCTTGTCTCAAAAACAAACAAACAAACAAACAAAAAGCTTTAAAAATAATAAAAAAGCAAAATGAGTGTATGATCAAACTGGTAAAATATATATATATATAATAAAATAGTGAAGTTATTTTAAATATGTATTATGTTATAATTAGAGGACTTTAAAATTACTGCATTAAAATTACAGTATAAACTGTAAAGATTGCTCTAATTATGGTTATATAAATTATGGGAATTTTTTTTCTATTTAGGATATATCAAACCAAAACACAATGATTATTTTTTTAAATTATTTAACACACCATACAATTATATTTATTTTACACACACGGTATATATATTAAACATATATATTTTTACATGCTATATAAAACATTTGTATATAATATATATAATAGCTCAGTATTGCTGAGAGATGCATGCTGGCTCCTTACACCCCTTAATGGGTTTTTTTAAAGACTTTTTTATTTTGTATGTATGAGAGTTCTGCCCACACTGTATGTCCATCTGCATGCAGTGCCTGCAGAGGCCAGAAGAGCACACTGGAAATCCTGGAGCTGGAGTCACACAAGGTTGTGAGCTGCCATGTGGGTGCTGGGAATTGAATCCAAGTCCTCTGCAAGAGGAGCTGGTGCTCTTAACTGCCAAGTCATCTCTCTGGTCCCAAGGCACTGACCACTCTCTCTCCCACACAAACTTCATCCCCCTGCCTCACTCCTGCTCCCTCCATGCTGGCTGGGCCACCAAGATCTCTGACATAGACAGCTGCAAGAGCTTCCATAGTCCCCCTGGAGCCGGCCCGCCCACAACAGTCTGAGTTGCTTTCCCAAGGCAAATGTTACCACTCTTTCTCAGTAGCTCCGGCTGCTAGGTCCTAAACAAGGCTGTCCCTGCAAGGCTGAAACAAGGCACTCCTGTCCATTCACAGGCTCTACCTTCCCCTGGCACTGCTTCCTTCCTCCCCGGGCTGGGCAGTCAACCTCCTCTTCCCCATTTGCTTAACACGAGTTCACCCTGTATCCCTAGTCAATGCTCCAGTCTCCAAGTACTGTCCCCACAGGTTCTTCTTGACGTCAGAAGTTCTTGATCCTTCCTTGTCTTCCACCATGAAGCTCTCCATCAAATTTCCTGTTTTACCTCCCCTTGGTTATTTATTAACTTGAGCTCAGTCTGCCCTGCTGGTAGCAGAACCCCACCAGGGCAGAAACTGTATGATTTTGCCAGTTGTAGTGTCTCACTTTGCACACCTGACCGGAAGTCTACAGGCAGTCAAGATATCTCCAAAGGAATGAGATACCGACAAAATAACTCCACTGAGTTTACTCAAGTAGCTCAACCATCATGTCCTAGATGGCCTAAGAGCTGGGAAACTCTAGGACCAAGCAGCGGCCAAAATGGAGAGCTTGGACATCTCAGATGGCTTTTCCAGACAAAATTCCTGAACAAACAACTAACAGCATTTGGCCTTTTCTGTAAGTCATCCCAGCCCCGACCTCCTCTAGTTTCCAGGTCTTGATTTTACTTATGCAGGGGAATTCTGAACACTAGTCAGGAACCCCTTAGGAGTCCTCTGTGGGAAATCATGATGACTTTCTGCAGAAAATGCTCCTGAACTACCTACCACACTATAATAAATGGAAGGCACATCATGAGCCAAAAGAGGAAGGAGGTAGGCACTGGGATTGTGATTAAGCAGGGAGAATTTACAAAGCTTTCTGGGAATCCCAGCTTTTACAATGTGTTCCCCTTCTTTACATAAACATTGATAGCAGGGATTAGTAGCTTTTCCATGGGGAAAATGGAACAAAGTAGCTTACACAAGACCGTAACTACCAGTGCTGAGCTACTGAGCACACAGCAAGACTGTCTGTCTGTCTTCTCTGTCAGAAACCCAGACCCACTGTGACTCCTGACCACAGATCCACGGCTCTTCAATAAAGCAGCTAGCTCAAAAACCCAGGTGATGGTACTTCCTATGCCTCACGATGCAGCCAGCCATGTATACAGGAAGCTCAGAGTTGCCAGAGACCTTGAAGAATAACCCAGGCCAAATAAGCTGCTGGGTACAGCAAAATGGCCAAGAGCCTTTCTTTATCCTGAGACCAATGTTGAAGAAGCCACCAGAATCCTACAAAAAAATACTTTCCTTCCACCCTGACACACATCAACGCTGACCCTGATCCCTAGCCCCCACATTTCTACCCCTCACAAATCAGACCTCAGCTCACAACCCACAATGGCCTCAGGTGGTCCTTTTCCTCTCTTGCAGTGGTCCAGAAAAATCCTGGTACATCTAACAACTGGCAGCAATAAAAATACAGACTATAAACACTGGCACGTGGGGTGGGGCATAACTGGTGCCACAGGGGGTACAAATATTGAAATGTACAGGCAAGGTGATGCTGGGAATTTTCATTTCAGGAGAGATCCGTCCTTACCATCCTATACAAAGTCATCATCTGTGCCCAGTGCTCATAACAGGTTTGATGACTGCCCAAAGAAAATGGGCCTAAAAACAAGAAGGAATGTTACATGGAGGGCTACAAAGAATCTAAACAGACTCTAACAGCCATTACATCAAACCCTTCTGAGTAATAAGACACTAGCTGAACTGTCTCTTTCTGAGTCTTCATACTGAAGGTTTCTGGGTTGTGTGAGACTAACGGTTTGCTTTTCTCCTTTTTAACCTGTATTTTTGTCACAGGGCACCAACTGGCCAGGTACTTTAACTCCTGATCCACCCATCCCACCTCCCAAGTGCTGCAATCACAAGTGCACACCACCATGCTGCCCACTACCAGACACTCATTAGATATAAAGGAATGGCGTGGGAATGTGTGCTGAGCCTGGCTTTCAGCTACAGACTCCCCTGTGCCCGCTTGACCACCACATCCTTGTGAACACCCAGCTCACCCACCCACCCTTCTCAGTTCCACCATCACGGGCTTGCTAGGCCCAGCTGCCTCTTCCGGGAAGCCCAGACAATTCCTTCTCCACACACACAGATACCTCCTCTACAGCAAGCTGGACCACGGATATCAGTTTGTAAGATGTTACATCACTGTAGTTTCTAAGAAAACAACACATACTCAACTTGGTATTCATCCCAGTTCCTAGCACAGAGCTTCAAACACCCTGAGAGTTTCCTGAATGGCGGGTGATGTGTGAATGGGATGTGGGTAAGAGGGCCTAAAACTCAGACTGAGCTCAGACTGAGGGGGTTGACTGCCAGAAAAAGCAGCTACTTCATTAGAAGGTTGGAGTACTCAGCTCTAACCCCGACCTCAGGAAAGGAGGGGCTAGAGAATGAGGTCAGTCAACATTGCTCAATCAATCCCACCTACATAACCAAGTTTCCACAAACCCCCACAAACCCTTGGGACCATTCTTAGAGTGAGAATGTATTGAGAAGCTGAGAGGAGACAACCCAGAGGCCTTGTGTCCATTCTCTAACCAACCCCATCCCCACCCGTGTTATCCCCTTCACTTAAGTCATTCATTTGCTTTACACCATCAACTGCCCCAATCGGAGTATTTCTCTGTGGGTAACTGCCCCATTCACAGCAGTCCGTTGATCTTTCCTTGTCTCTATACTCACAGACAATGTGAATGAAACACAGAGCTCTGAGGTTTTGCCTAGGGACCTGTCTGCGTAGTACTAACAGTGCTGCAGAGGAGCAGAATCTCAGAGCACAAAGCCGAAAGGGCGTGTGGTTTTCATTCATTCCAAGCTTACCTCCTATCAATTTGAACAAATAAAATACAGTTTGCCCCATGCACTGATTACACCTGGATGGTCCATCAAAAAAGATCCATGTGCTATGATTCAGTTCATGGGAAATACCCAAAAGAGGTGACCCCAAAGTTTGAAAGCAGGAGAGTGCTTGTTGAGAACTGGGAAGCCAGAAAAGGGTGGCGGAGAGGTGATAACAAAAAGGCGTTAGGTGTCTGTGGGACAGGTAAAACTGTCCAGAAATTAGATAGTGGGGTTGGCTGCACAGCACTCTGAATATATAAAAGCCACTGAGAGAGATAATCTAAAATGATAACTATGTTACATACATACATTTTTATTGTTGTAAGCCAAAAATATGGCTGTGTCGCGCCTTTCTTCTTTCCAAAGGTTAACTAAAAATCTGTTTATTGTATAATTTCATAGTCATAATACTGAGACCAGGAAGGGATTATCTTTTTTTAAATTAGGGAATGACTGACCCAACCACCCCATAAGGTAACAGAGGCAAGACTGTGTCCTCAACAAGAGCCAGCCAGCCAAGCCCCACCTGTCAAAGGTGATCCCCGTGGATGGAGTTTGTAGGCGACAGAATCCAATGTAAATTCTTCTTGGGGAAAAAAAAAATACTTCTTGGGAGCTCAGAGAATAATGGGACACCCCGGCAAGAGAGCCACAAGGACAGGGTGCATTTCCAAGATGGAACCCAAAGCGACTGGCGGTTTGGTCTCATGACCACCCATGGTAAGGTTCACGTTAGATCAAGACAATCACTTTGAGAATTGAACTTAAAGATAGGAGGTCTTAGAAAGGAAGCATCTCACAAACTTCCAAACTAAGAAAGACTTCTGCCTTTGCTCCTGCTGTTGAGATGAATGGTTTTAGAAGAGCCAATCTTGTGCCTAGACAAGGGTAGATATTCTGCAAGCTTAATGATACCAAATCTGACTTGAGAATCCTTTTGAGGTGGTATTTAGTGTTTGTTTTACATACGGAATCAACCAACATGTTTGTATCTACTCAGGTACGTACGCATAGAGATAGAAGTATGCTGACTTCCTGTGCAAGCACGCATTTAAAGCACGTGGTATGTTCTTTTTCTGAGAACCTAATACTGACTTAGGAACACACAACAGCTCATAGAATGTGGTGCTGACAGTGTAGTGGCCAATTGCCTAAGCAAGAAAATGATTAAAGTGCACACGCACGCACACACACACACATACACACACAATTTCTTTAAAATTATGGAAAATTAAATAGGCACAAGTGATTAGTCTGAGCCCGCATTATGGAAAATGTAGATAGCCAGCATAGGTCAGAACAACAGTTAAGAGCCCACAGTAAGGAACACACCGTACCCAGCCACCTGAGATTTGGGGTGTACACTTACCCTGAGCGTCCACTGGCAAGGGCACATGGTGAGGAAGTGCAGGATACACATTTGACACAGAAAGGAAAACATAGAGTCAAACTGGCATCTGAGCTGCCCCTGTCTAACCTGTTGCCCACCTGTGATAGCCGCTGACCAGCACGCTTATATTCCAGTGTCACACCCACATCCGTGAGAAGATCCACCTCCAAGCTCCCCTCCTGCCTGTCCAACACCCCTTCCTTCTCCAACATTCCTCCTCACCTTCATACTTGGTAATGTCCACCACTAGGGGATAAGGGTTTGCTAAAGAGAGAGAACAATCCAAACCCAGAAGAAACCGTTTAGACAGATCGATGCCTTAGCAAGAAAACCTTTCTCATATGACTCATTAGAACTTGGGGGTGGAGGGATCTATAGAGTTCTGACATCACAGTGGAATGAAAAGCAAAAAAATTAAGAAGCCTAAATTCTTAATATAATAGTAAACATTTTACTGATGGGGAACTCTGTGTATACCTAACCTGCTCCTTAGCATTTATAATCTTGGTTTTGCAGATACAAATGAAAACAAAAACAAAATAAAACAAAAACAAAAAACAACTGCCTACTTAAAGAGCATTTCAGCCATTTTTCTGACAAGCATTTTAGCCATTTTTCTGACAAACCTTTAGTGGTTTCAGCTAGAAACAGAAGGACTCACCATTACTCAATCTTTAATTTTTCTTTTACTGTTTAAAGTGCTGAGGGTTCAACCCTCATTCTGTTTACAAGCCACATTCTGTATGAGGTGTCTGCCTCTGCCAAGGACAGGGCTAGCTAGTGCCAGGCTGACCTGCACAAAGGCATCTGAATTCTTCTAATGGAACGCAAGAAGAATGACCAGGTCGCAGATCAATTTCTGAAAAAACAGGCATCGGAAAGCTGCCTGTCGGCATCTGAGAGCGCCCAGAGTGACCATGGCTGTGAGAGTCAGGCTCGGATCTCACGGGACACGTAGATCCATGTGACATTCGTCTGCCCCAGCTCACTAATATCTCACAGGCAGAGAGAAGGAGCATGTCACTTGAAGTATGTGGGCAGTCTCAACTCAACCAAGTCTTCTATCAGAGGGAAACGCCATCTAAGCAGAACCCCAAATAACTCTCAGATTTCCCTTAAACAACGGCCCTTCCATCCCAGGCTCTGGTCAGACACCTGCTAGGTGAGCACCCGAGATCCTGACAGAGGGACGACCCTTAGCCTTCTGGAAGGCTGCACTACCCCACCACACAACAGTATCTCTAAAAATACACTTAGGGGTGTTAGGGGGAAGGATGATAAAGAACTCAAACTTGTGTTTTGATTGTCCCTGTAACTAGACAATCACCAAGAATGCTGCAAGCGGCTGGACTGACTGATTCTAAGGGTCCCAGCACAGGATCTAGAAAGAGGCCATGGGCAGGACTTACAAAGGCAGTTCCTCAGAATCTCATGACCACAGCCCCCGCTCCCTAAGCCTCAAGGCTCAAATGCCCTAAGAAACCTCACCATCTGATGCCAATTATTCTGAAGTCCCAAGGCCAGTCACATTTCATGTTTGGTGCAGCCAGCATCCTGAGTCCCGAATCATCCTCTGAAGCCCGGATGTGTAGCTCATTAGAGTCTAGGCGGCCTGCACCGGCAACCAGGCAGGTTCCTTTAATGGTACACTGTGACCAAGCCATCAGGCTGCAACCTGAGGTGTAAATTCTGCTAATTGGACAATTCCGGGGACTTTGAGTGGCAGGAGAAACCCCCTTACCTCTATGTAGGGCTTAGATAAAATGGATAGTCTCTATATACGGGGACTTGAGGCCTCTGACAAGGGAACTCTATAAAGAGCTGAAGGGAACCAGCTACTTTCCTATGTTTCCTTTTCAATAGACTCCCAATCCTTCTCTAAGCCTAAGCATGGCCCCTAGACCTCCTTCTCAAGCCCATCATCATTCCTCTTTCAGAACTGTCCAGATGTCAACCAGGCAGACAGTGCTACTGGGGGAGGGCCTCAGAATGATGGACTGTGAGGGCTTTCAGAGTGATAGACTATGGTAACAACTTCATTCGCATTTTCTTGTAGACCCACGAAGATAATACAGACTCTAAGTCCTATTGCTTGTCAGATGCTAGCTCCCACGTACCCTCATGAGAGAGAACATGAAGTTAAGACACCAAGCCCCTCAACCGATATCCCAGAGAAACTACAGCAGCCAACAAGGGCAGAAGATTTCAGTGTCTCTGAAAACGCTACTGTATTCATTACAAAATGGCACAGGTATTTGTGAGAACTCAAAAGAAGAGGCCATTTAAAAAAAAAAAAAAGTCAAAGTCTATAAAGCTTTGTCTGTCATCTCCACTGCTCTCCACCATCTTACCTCTTCAAATATGTTTTCTTTTCATTCCAAACAATCACTGTTTGTTGAGGAAGGGGAAATTGAGGGGGTCTCTCTGGGGTTCTCTCCCTACAAAAGTTGCTTTGAACAACCTTTACGCTCATGAAACAGCCTGCCAGAAGAACCCCATTTTATCAGTTGAGATACAACAAATTTAAGGGGGATGGGCTGGAGAGCTGGCTCAGTGGCTAAGAGCCCTGGCTGCTCTTCCAGAGGACCGGGGTTCAATTCCCAGCACCCACATAGCGGCTCACAACTGTCTGTAACTCCTGTTCCAGTGGATTTGAGACACGAACACATGCATCCATGCAGTCAAAACACCAATGTACATAAAATAAAATATATATATTTAAAGCTAACAAGAATTGCTGCTTCCTTCTACTCAAGGGAGATCTCTCCCGTATTTTGAGACTCCAGGAAATGTTACAAAAGCTTGCAGTGTAGGCAGACACAGCTAGACCTTTCTCTTTAAGCCCCATCCAATCTAGAGAGGCAGAGATGGCCTCCTGAATGTGACAAATTCTTTGGTTTGTCATGAGGAACTGGAGACAGGAGCAGGGAAGAGACGGCTTCCACCAGCCTGGTGTAGGAATCTTTGGTGGGGAATCCTTGCATGCCACCCTCATGAACACATTAAAAAATCCCTTAGGCGGCAAAGACTAAGTCTCCAGGCTCCACCTCAGCCACCGCCCATGCACTTGGGAGAGGATGTAAGACAGGGGAAGAGGAGGACATCACTTCTGTGATAATGACGACGGAGAGTCTGCATAACAGCTCCTCTGCACTGTCACAGGGCTCCCTACAACCTTTTTCTATCATCATCATCATCATTATTACTATTATTATTATTATTTACAGTATGTTTGAACCTGCCCAGTTCTGAAGACAGATGTAGAGTAAAAACAAAGACCTAACCCAAGGGCTTAACACTCATCCATGTCCTGCACTTAAAGAACTTAAGTGAAGGGACTGAAGAGATGGCTTAGCAGTTATGAGCACTGGCTTGCTTTTCCAGAGGAACCTGGGTTCAATTCCCAGTACTGACATGGCAGCTTACAACTGACTGTAACTACAGTTCCAGGGGGTCTAATGCTTTCTTCTGGTCTCCGTGGATACCATGTATACACACGATGCACAGATGTATATGAAGGCAAGGCACCAATAACATAAAATAATAACGTAATTTTTTAAGAAAAGACGTTGAATCTAGGTAGGTGGGGTTGCTCCATCCACCCTCCAGGCGCTCCTTATCTAGGGGCCTAGGAAGCACACGGCTCCTGGTTCAGAGACGTCACACATCTGCACACTTCCGCTTACTCTCTGAGAAACCACATCGACGCAGACTCTTCAGTTACCTTTTTTTGCCTTCTTCTGCAGTTTCAACGTGTCAGAGGACTTCTTTTTTATCTCTTGTCGAGCTTTCTTATATTCTAAGAGAAAGCAGAATATTAAATAATTTTACCACTCTGCTCAATCTTTATCCTAGAAAGCATACTCAGACACCCTGCAAACAGCCTACTGCAAATTTGCCTACTGCAAATACACATGTGATAAAAGTCACAGTGACATCTCACGACAAAGGAACTGTTTACATGACTGACAGCTGAACACACTGAAGCCTCTCACTGTCCTGCCGACACCAAGAAAATATGCCATTGGGGATTGTTTTAACTAAAAAAAAAAAAAAAAAAATCACAATATATCTGTTAGGATTCGGGGAAGACCGTCATTGGCAATGTTATCTACTTTCCCAAAGCTCTGGGGATCCTGAGATGCTGAAGGCATAAACAAGGCGGTGCCAGAAGAGTTTTCCTATAGCCCAGTTCCGTCCATATCACTTTCACATCCGAGCACACACACGTGGGGCAGGGGAGATGCCTCAGTGGATAAAGTGCTTGCCATGCATGCCTGAGGACCTGGGTTTTGATCCTCAGCACCCACAAGAAGTAAAAAGCCAGGAGTGTCCCTGAGCACCTATAACCCAGGCCGCCTGGGAAGAGACTGGATCCCTGGAGCTCACTCACTGACCAGCATAGGTGAAACTGCTAACTCTGCTACAATAAAAAGAACCTTTCTCCAAAATAGGTGGACAGCTATTGAGGAAGATGACTGGCATTGACTCTAGCGTTCTTAGGTATACACATGGGTACGTGCACACACATATGTAACAGACAGACAGACACACACACACACACATACACACACACACACACGCACGCAAGGCACATACACACATACATATGCGCACACACGTACACGCGCACACATACACATACACACGCACGCACACACACACGTACATGCACACACATACACACACACATGCACGCACACACATGCATGCGCACGCACACACACACACACACACACACACACACACACACACACACACGCGCGCGCGCGCACGCACATACACGCACACATACAAGCATGCACACACGCGTATTCCTGCAATTCTTCTTGGTGGGACAGGAAGCCCATGCAGGGGGCACATGTTGGAGGGCTCTCTACTTTTGGCAGCCTTCTGTTCGTTTCTGAGTTTCTCCCACCTTCCCTGACTCTCCGAATAGCTTCTTCCCTCTCTGGCTCCCCACCCCACTACCCAGCATTCACTGCAATGAGGCAGGGTCCCCTTCAAACGTCACCTTGTTTTCTAATTCCTCAACCTATATGTGCCTGCCTGCACCATCACGGAACTCTAGCTTCCCAGTGCCCTAGCCTGCACCTCCCTGTAATGTCCATGTCCCCAAGGACAGTGATGGTGCTCTGGTCTCTTCCACACACCCTAAGATGCAGGAGACGTATAGCATACGTGACCACTAATGGCTAAGTGATGGAGGTACTGTCTCCCCATGCCTGAAGAGGTTGGCCTTCAGATCCCCTGTGGCCTGTCCAGACAAGAAGCCACCTCACAGATATGCAGAGACTGACAAAGGGCCTAAAGGTGTCCTCAGGGCCCAGCTGTCTCTGTTTCGTTGGGAACAGGAGTTGATGGGTGTTTCTCTGCATACTCCTGGGATGGACAGGGAATGTATGGATACTGAGTGTCAATCAAAGGATTCTATCTTACTATACAAATACAAGTCAAGTAGAAGCCTTTGCCGCTCTCTCCCTGTGATGGAGCTCAGAAAAATCGCTTCTAGATAAGCTCTACAAACCACCTTTCACGTCTCTTTCGTAGTTAGCATTGTTGTATATTTACTGAACTAATTAAACGTAAACTAGCAATTCTTTCTCCATGTGTGGATCACATAGTTCTATTTTCTTTCACCAAATGAAACCATGGCTGGACA